>PVKS010027130.1:0-11824 GCA_004027875.1 Aplodontia rufa | reverse complement strand
CTGATTTCTGATGAAGGCACTCAGCGCTATAAATTTACCTCTTAAGAATGCTTTCAAACTATAGATTTCAATATATTGCTTTATCATTATCATTCATTTTCAAGAATTTCTTGATTTCTATCCTTATTTCATCTTTGATTCACTCTTCACTTAAGAGGATATTATCAATCTCCAAGTATTTGTTTATTTTCTGTTGTTTTTCTTGCTATTAATTGATAAGATCATACCATTGTGGTCAGACAGGATAAATGGGATTACATGAATATTTTTATATTTGCTAAGATTAGCTTTGTGGACTAGGATATGATCTATTTTGGAGAAGGATCTATGTAGTGCTGAAAAGAAGGTAAACTCAGCTGATTTGGGATGGAATATTCTGTAAAAGTCTGTTAAGTCCAAATATTTGATCAAATTGTTTAGTTTAGAGATATCTTTGTTGATTTTTTTGCTTTGATGATCTGTCTAATTTGATAGTTGCATGTTAAAGTCTCTCAGTATTATTGTGTTAAAATTAATAAGAGGTTTAATGTCCTTGAGTACTTTTTCCAAATATTTGAGAGGATTGTAATTGGGGGCATAAATTTTAACTGTCGTTATGTCTTCTTGATGTATTGTTCCTTTTACTATGATATAGTGACCTTCTTTATCCTTTCTGACTAATTTTTGGTCAAAATTAACTTTGTCAGATATATGGATTGTAACACCAGTTTGCTTTCTTGGGCCACAAAACTGGTAGGCTTTTTGCCAACCTTTCATCTTTAATCTATTTCTACTTTTGGCTGTGAGGTATGTCTCCCATAGGCAGAATATTGTTGGATTTTGTTTTTTGATCCAGTCAGCTAATCTTCTTTTGACTGGGGCACTGAGTCTATTCACATTCGGTATTAGAATAGATATGTAATTCTGCATCCCTGGCATTGTGACCATTGCTGTATTTTGTGCCATCATGTATATCTTTTACTGCGTTATGTTATTATTGACTATCTTCTGTTTATGGGCTTTGGGAGTTGTTTGCTTATGCCTCTGTATGATGTATGTCTTTTAATGTTCTCTATAAAGCTGATTTTGGGTTTATGTATCTTGCTCACTTGAATTTATCATGAAAGTATTTTATTTCCCCATCACATTTTTATTAAGAAATATGGTTATTGTACAATCAAAAATACATAAAGAGTAACAATATGATATGCATATATTCTTAAATCAGAATTACCCCCTAGATGCCTCCCTATTCTCCCTCTCTCTCCCCATCTTTTCCCCACTCCTCCCCAATATGTATCTATGATTGCCCTAGATTATGTGTTGTAATGCCTTTGTTTGGTCTAAAACATGAGATTGATTACCTTTCACACAGGCCTGGGTTTATCTCCAGCCTCCCCAAATGAGTAAAAGCATTTGACCCTTGACTCTCTGGATTTGGTTAACTTTGCTCAACATGATTTCTTATATCACCATCTATTTACCTTCAAAGGCTACCATTTCATTGTTTCTAGTTGCTGAGTAGAACCCCATGGTATATACATACCTCAGTTTTCAGTGAGGGGCATCTGGGTTGGTTCTATAATTTAGCTATTGGAAATTGACCTGCATTAAGATTTCACCTCACTCCAGTCAAATTGGCAAAAATGAAGAATATAAACAATAAAATATGCTGAAGGATTTCCAGGGAGACAGAAACACTAGCACACTGTTGGTAGAATTGCAGACTGGTACAGCCTCTCTGGAAAGCAGTGTGAAGAATTTTCAAAAAATTAGGGATGGACCCACCATATGATCCAGCTATCCCTCTTCTGGGCATTTTTCCAGAGGAGGTAGAATCAGCACATTACAGCAACACAGAAAAATCTATGTTAATAGCAGCTCCCCATTACACTTAAAGCTGAGTTTTGCAGGGTATTGTATCTTTGGCTGAAAATTGTTTTCTTTCAATATTTGAAAAATATCATTCCATGATTTCCTGGCTTTTATTGTCTGAGGCAAAAATTCCACAGTAATCCTTGCTGGTCTGCCTCTGAATGTGATTTGGTATTTCCCCCTTCCTGCTTTTAAAAGTCTTTCCTTGATTTCTCTGTTATTCATTTTACATATAATGTGTCTTGGTGAGTTTCTCATTTGGTTAGGTATCCTATAGGTGTCCTGAATTTGAATTTCTGGATCAGTTCTGATATGGGGAAAATTTTTTTTGGTAAGCTTATTGAGAAAACTCTTAATGCTGTTTATTTGTTGTTCTATGTTTTCTCCAATCCCAATTACTCTCAGGACCAGTAAGGAAGATATGCCAGGCCCATACAACCCCCAGGGAAGACAGTCACAACACTGGGGTCTTGGAGCCATCAGCTGCCTGATGGTGCAGACACTGGGGCACTGATCTAAGGTCCTGGTTCTTGGAGCAACTGTTTGGACTGCCCACTGGGTAGAGTCTAAATGGCAATTTCCCCGGCTCTCCGAAGCCAGATTGGGGAAGAGTCTAAGTTGCATGCATTAATACAGACCCGGGGTTCAGCTGTGGAGTTCTAGAAGCAAATATCCACATGACTGTCACTGTGTCCACTTCCTGATGGGAAAGTATAGAAATAGGACATAAATGGGTACTAATATATACTAAAAACCTTAGAATTAATACTTTTGAGTTTGTATGTATTTTCTTTGTTCTTGAAGATGAGTGTAATGTTTTAGGGAATTTGACTACAGCGTAGGATTCCAATCAATTTTTTAATTTTGGACTGCTGCTAAAACCTATAAACCAAACCTTCCTTCTTTCCTTTGTGTCCCATATCTGACTGGGCAAGATTATAAGAAAGCCTGGGTGTACCAGTAAGAGGTTAAAATCATGCAAGGCCCTGTCTACTTGTTGGAACTTTCATTCCAGACCCACACCTGGCCACAATAAAGCCCAAGCCAGTCTCTGTTATTGAATCTTTGGGGCCATTTTAAAGACACCTGCTCTGCTTTCCTCAGAGACCTTAATTGTGCAAGTATTGAAGCTTTTTATACCCTGTTGTTGTGTGAGTCCCATTAACAGTTTCAGCATTGAAAATAGACTCTGGGTGGAATCCATCTGCCTCTCAAGTGAGTATAATAGTTATATATTAGAAAATCTGACATCTGAATTCATGTTTATAATTTGAATTGCATTTTACAGAAACTGACATAGAAGACTAATGTTTTAAATAAAAAATAAGAATGCATGAAACTATTTGTAAATAGTGCTTGATTACTGAGTCCAATTTTTAATCATTATTGGCTCTACTGTGATGAATGGTAGGTAGCATTGCCACTTAGGTAGCATCTGTTTGTTAAATTGTGAGGACTTCCACATTTGGGATATGGAATAAGAAAATCAGAAAGCTTATGTTCAAAATTTTACCTTGAAGAAGGTGAAGAAATAAGTATGCTTGTAAACAGTGTTAAATTTTAGATAAATCCAATATAATTATGTATTAAATGAAAAATGATCAAGGATGAGCATTCTTTAATTGGTGCAATAGTTATACATAATGATGCACACAATACAAAAATATAATTTACCAAAGGTCCCCCAGCACTTTCCCTCTCCCTTCTCCCATCCTGTCCTTTACCTCTCTTTCTGGGTTATATATTTATTCTAATATGCCCAAGTATAGTGACCTAATTCTTATACCTATGATGAACATTTTTGTTTATGTGACAATAGTATGTATAATGACATATTTATGAAAGCTTGGAGTGTATCTTGTTTTAACTCAGTTCCAGCAATTCCCCTTCCCCTCCCTTCCTCCCACCCACTGTTCTTTTTATATATATTTGACAACAGAATAAATATTCACTGTTTTCATGCTACTTGAAATAAGCCAGTCTCAAAAAAACCAAAGGTCAAATGTTCTCTCTGATACGTGGAAGCTAACCCAAAATAAAGAAAATAGAGGAATTGACTATTAAAGGAGGAATGAAATAGGGAAAGTTAATGAAAGGAATCAAACTTAACTTGCTCAAGTTTATATATGGACATATCATATATCAATGAGTCACTAAAAAATTATTTAGTAAATAACAGAAAGAGCAGTAGAGGGAAGAGAAAGTTGGGGGGGGATCTGGGGACTGAATTAGAATAACTTATACTGCATTCTTTTATAAAAAAGCTAATGTTTATGCTGTTATCAAATACACTTAAAAAGATGAGGATTTTAAGTCAACACAATATTTAATAGATCCATACATAAGATTAGATTTATCCTAAATATTTAATATATAATTTTAAATCTATAAACTAAGAGATGGGATATAACTCTAAGTCCAAGTAACTACAAATAATCTCAGCCTGCTCACCCCAACAAAAACCTGATTGACACAGAAAGGAGAACCTTGAAAAAAGATGATGAAACTTGAGAGAGGAGAAGGAAGATTGCTGAAATGGTGGAGAGCCACAAATGTGTGAGCACACAGACATTATGGGAACTTGGGCAGGAGGACACTTGTGATTCAAGGAAGTTGTAAACATGAAAGAGAAGACACTCTACAGCATCATGGTATGCACCAGAAGGTGGGGTTTGTGTCTGGGAAAAGAAGAAGTTAAACCTCTGAGTTTCTAGAAGACTTAGGGAAGTATACAAATGCATCTGAGAAATATCCTTTTCCTAGAGAGAGACATAAGAGTTGCCGATAGAAGTTCACCACAACTTAGGTTCTCAGACTCTGGGAGACACAACAAGTACCTTGTAAAGGCCTGATGTTAGAAGATGAATTACCAATAGCATTTCCAGTATCAAAAGAGAGTGTCAGGGAATGCCAGAAATGTTGTGTTACATATTAGCCAGTGGTAGTATAAAACAGAACCTACCCATATGCATATCTGTAAAACCCTCATGTGTCTGAGAATATGGTGAATTGGTAAGACCAAGCACTTGAACACTAAGTTTTCAGGACTTCAGATACAAATTGTTAGTCATATTGAAAATAAAGAAAATTTCTTGTTCACACATAACTCTTTTTTTATTATTAGAAGTATATAGAGATATAGTTGAGGGGGAAACATTATCAAAACAATAGCAATCAATGTATATAAACTTTGTTATCCAGGGGTAATGCCAAAACATAGATAAACCACCTTGGGTTTCACCTGTTGCAGTTTCCCCCAGAAGAACTCATGCGTTAAATGGGTAGCTCGTGGAGGAATGATATCAGCTTCTGGGATGGTTCCCCCATCTTCCTACTCCCCAGACTCCTATGAGTTCTTCATATACCCTTCCCCCTCCCCATTCCCCTCCCTACACCTCCAAGTATCCTAGAGAGCTATTCCCCTATTACTCTGAAAGTCATTCAATTTGAGGTTTTGTTAGGTTAGCCGTCTGCCCTACTGCTTCCCCATAAATTCTAGCATCAACAGATGAGAGAAACCATTTGGCCCTTGAGTCTCAGAGCTTGGGATACTTCACTAAGCATAATTCTGTCCATCTCCACACATAACTCTTGACAATTAGTTGTATTTGAATTGTTACGATCATAGAACCCCATGTCCAATGTTAGGTATTGAGTGCTACTAAGTAATTATTAAGTAACATTAAATATTGAGCACCATTGTCATCAGGGACAGCATTCTGGGCTTTTGAGTTCTTGATAAGTTATGGATATGTATCTTGAAACAATATTCATTTTCAACCTATCCTAGGAGTTAGGATAGTTTTAACTTCAACACTAATCCTCTCTGCAATAAGGATCAGTCATATTTTTGTCATCAATTAATGAAAGGAAACGTAAAACTAAGCAAACCCTACATGACAATTGTGAGGAAGGCCATGCAAGAATCATATAGTACTTTCTAAAATAAAAAGAAATGAAAAATTTTCTCTTGTGGGGAGGTACTAAGATGGTGGAGTAGAGACAAGCAGCACCTTTCAGACTCTTCATGGCTCAGAATCAAAGTAGCTGAAAAACAGCTACTCAGCAAGGTGGATAACTGAGAGAACACATTGGTGTCACATCCTGACAGTCAGAAGCTCAGGAAAACCCAGACATTCTGCTATTTCAAAAAGAAGGCTAAAAAGTGTGCATTAAATATCCAGAATATATACACATTTTATACACATTTTATATTATTTTGTTAAAATCTTGTAAGGTTGCTCAAAAATAAAAAAATAAAAATAAAAGTGTGCATTAGCACCAAGTCTGTGGCACCAGAGATGCTAGGACTTTGCAGAGGAGAGGGATAACATGAAATGAAACAGAAACACCTCAGTCAGACTTGGCATGAAAACAGCTATAAACAGAATGGCAGTCTAAATTTAGCTGATCTGAAGGTGGCATAAAGGATAGGTGCTTAAGATGTACTCTGAATTTCTCAGAACTAAGAACTATAGTGTGGAGTCATTTTGTGGAAGTCACATCTGAGCTAACTGGTGTTGGAACCCTGAAAACAGGAAAAAGTATTGAAATACCGTCCCATTAGTGTGCCTACCATATATTCCAGGATGGCTCTGGAGGAATACCATTGAACCCGTCACAAAAAAAAAAAATTATCTGCAGTGGGATTTGGATCAAAGACACAGTAGAAAATACAGAGGTACAAAGGGAAAGCCCACTTTCCTTTTGAGTCTGGTGGCCGTGGGGAGACAAGCTGAAGATTGTTGGGAAACCAAATGGGCAACTGTGATTACATGCAGGAATTGGAACTTGGAAGGCCATAGTTTTGAGTAGTAAAGTGCATGAGAATTTTTGCATCCTTCTACCAAGGGAAATTGGTTATCACACCCTTTATGTCAGCTTCTAAAGGAATTCCCAAGACCTAGAATCATAGCTGAAATTGGCATAGACTAGCTCTCAGGTTGTGATAATTTTTTTTTATTTTTTTATTTTTTAGCAACCTTACAAGATTTTAACAAAGTAATACAAAATGTGTATAAAATGTGTATATATTCTGGATATTGCAATTATCCCCAGGAGTGCCCCCCAATTACCCTCCCTTATCCCTCCCTTCCCCTTCCCATTATAACTCTAAAAAAAGTATTAGATTGTAAAGTATCCATCTGGAGTAGACTACAGTCAACAGCTCTCTCAACATCTAGTTCACATCAAAACCTGCCTGGCATGCATGAAACCCTGGGTTCAATTCTAAGTACTACAAAACAAGAAAAAAATAATAAAATAAACTGCATGTCAATGCCACCCTGGGAGTGCTTTGATCTAATCTGTCTAGAATAGCTCTAGTAAAGGTGCTTCATATTCCATGCTACCTAGTACTGGTATCAGGGAAGCTGAGAACCACCTGAACCATCTTCAGTTCCAGGCCACTATGTTTGGATGCATGGTGAGAAATATAAAAGGAAGAATGGAGTTAAAAAAAAAAAAAAACAACTCAGCCTTTCTCTCTAAGGTGTGAATGGCCCTAAAGCACACAGAAGGAAGTGCAGTCAGCATTTGACAGTAAATGATCCACTCTTATTCATAGTTTCAACCACCTCAGAAGAGACAGTTTTAAGCACACACATGTGCACACACACACACACACACACACAGTTTTTTCTTTATCATTGTTTATATCTTAAAGAGAAATCCAAACCACAACTGCACAAATCTCAACATAGAAATAAAAGAAATAAGAAAAAACAAAGAAAAATAACATCTACTAAGTTATAGCAACTGACTCCAAATATATTAAAGTGGGTAAAATACTGGATAAAGAATACAAAATTTAAAACAATCAGTTGATTTCAAGAGAATGCAGAAAAACAAATGAATAAATTCAGTAATGCAGTATAGAATGTGAATGAGAATTTCAATAAAGAGGTAGAGATATTGAAAAAGAACAAAACTAGAAGCCTTAAAGATAAAAGGCTCTATAAGTCTAATAAAAATCTCAGTGGAATCCCTAAGCAAAAGGCTACATCAAGCAAAAGGCAGAATTTTAGGGTTTGAAGGCAAAATGGATGCGCTAGAACATTCAGAGTAATAAAGAAAAAGTAAAAAATATGAGCAGAATATATAAGATTTCAGGTGAAGCATCAAAGATTTAATTTACAATTCATGGGCCTTGCAAAAGGATAAAGATACTGCCAAGAATTCATATTAAATAAAAAAGACGAAAAATATGAGAGAAATACCAAGTTATTTATAGTGATAACACCACCACAATAAAGGCAGATTTATCAGTAGATATAAAGACAGGAAGGCACAGAATGATGTATTTCAAGCACTGAAATAACAATAACAACCTCTAGCATAATATCCACCAAAGGTAAAGAAGAAATGAAGATCTTCCAATACAAGCTTAAACTAGATAATGACAACTAAGCCAGTATTGCAGAAGACATTTAAAGGAATCTGACAAACAGAAGATTAAAAATAATCAAGAGAACACGGAAAAGAATAAATCACATTAGAAGAACAGTTAAGCAAACGAAAATTAGGAATGAATAAAATATTAGAAATAAAACAAAATTACAGGAAGTAATATATGACTCTGCATAACAACACTAAATGAAAAAGGTTTTAATTATCTAATTAAAAGATGTAGACTGATAGATAGAATTTAAAACCAAGACCAAACTATGTTTTCTGGAAGAAATGTGCCTCACTAACTAAAACATTCACAGACTAAAAAGTAAAAGAATGAAAAATAATAATTTATGAAAATGGAATCCAAAAGCAAACAGAATTAGTTGACATTCTCACATGCAACAAAATAAACTTCAAACCAAAACTGGTCAGAAGAGACAAAGTGACTATAATTGGTAAAGAGAACAACTGAACAAGAAAATATAACTATTATAAATATTTATTACGGCCCAAATCCAGCTTCATGAAACAAGCACTACCTGACATAAAGGGACAGATGAACCCCTATAAAATAATAGTGGATAACTTCAGTATACCTATCTTACCAATATGTCACCCAAACATAAAATCAACAGAAAGACTAGAGGGTTGATACTTTATAACAGATAGACTCAACACACATGATACTGCTTAGATATGAGGTGGCCCCCAAAAGCTCCTGCTAATACAAAAATATTCAGAGGTAAAATGACTAGATTGTGAGAGTTGTAATTTAATTGATCCATCTTAGTTTGAATGGACTGATTAGGTGGTAATTGTAGGCATGTGGATTTGACTGGGGAGGTGGGTGCTGAGAAAGTACTCATTTTCCTTGTGACACCCTCCCCACTGCTTCTCGACTCCACCATGAGCTAAGCGGATTTCTTCCGGTGAGCCCTTCCCCCATGATGTTGGACCTTACCAGGGCCCATAGAAATGCAGTTGGCTGTCTACAGATTAAAACCTTCTAAATTGTTTAATTAAGTGTTTTGGCCAGAGTGATGCAAAAGTAAAACAGAAATTAGTAGCAAGAATGGTCATCTCTGTGACTAACCTGACCATGTGGGTCAGAAGGCTCTGGAGCTAGTTTATAGGAGGAACTTTGAAAAATTTAGAGATGCATAGCAGAAAAGACTTAGAATGCTGTAAGCAGAGCTTAATGGGTGATTCTTGGTAGAAACTCAGAAGAACAGAATGCAGATTGGAATGTGCACTATGCTCATAAAGTTTCTATTAGGAATTGGACTAGAGGCCACTTCTGTCATATGTTTTGGCAAAGAACTTAGCAACATTTTGCCCATGTCCCAAGACTTTCTGTGAGACTGAATTTAAAAGTGATGAGCTCATTAATCTGGCAGAGGAATTTCTAAGGCAGTGCAGCATTCTATCAGTGACAGAAATGTTGCAGCAGCTTTTAGTTAGATTTACTATGATAATTAGATGAACAGAACAGAAGTAAAGAATTTTAAAACTTAGCAGTTTAACCACGAAAGTGCATAGAAAGCTGGGGCCAAGGAAGATATATTTGTTGAAGAGATTGAAACCCCTAAAGAAATGCTAAGTACTTTTCACAGAGAGGTATGAAAGATGCCTCAAGGGCATCTCAGGAATTTGCAAGACCACATTCACTGTAGGCTCAAAGTTACAGAAGACAAAATTCCTTTGAGAAGAAAACATAGGGGCTACCTGGTCACACAGGGAGAGGGGGTACTTAGGAACTTATTTCCCCATGCTGAGCTGTGCAGAAACTCAGAGACCATTGCAACCACTATTTCAGAGAGCACTTGAATTGCATGAGCTGGCAGTAAATCTTGTGATGCTGATTCTGCAAGTATGCAGGATGCTGGAATTAAGGGACCGCGGACACTTCCACCAAGATTTCAGAGGAAGGCCTGAGCAGCCAGGCAAATTTTAACAGGGCCAGAGTCTCTGTAGGATGCCCCTGAGAGTGTGACCCATGAATCTGGAAAGGCACAGCCAAAACTGCACTGGAGAGCCCAGGAATGAAGAGACATCAGTAACATGGACTCTCTGCTCAGAAAAGATGCTGGATGCAGAGAGAACAGGCTAAAGGATAGGACATTGGATTGCTACTGCCAAAACAAAAGGGACAGAGCTGACCAATCTCTTTGGAGAGTACATGTCACAATTACGTGTCTTACATAATGTGTGGGGAATTAGGGAACTTGTTTACCCCACTAGATTTCAGTCTTGCTTTACCCCATCCCTTCTTTTTTTCCGCTTTTTTCTCTTTACCCCTACTTTTCCCTTTTGAAATGGAAGTATTTGCTCTGTGCCACCATATATTGGATATATGCAGCTTGCTTTGGATTTTTACAGGGGCTCACAGCCGAGAGTTTGCCATGAGTCTCATGAGACATTAGACTTGTGTTTTTAACAATTCTAATACTCTTAAGACTATGGCTTCTTGGTGATGAACTAAACGTATTTTGCATTGTGACAAGAGCATAAGCTTTTTGGGCAGGGGCAGAATTTGATGGTTTATATATGAGGTGTCCCCCAAAAGTTCCTGTTATTGCAGTAATATTCAGAGGTAAAATCATTACACTATAAGAAGTGTAATCTAATCAGTCCATCCTAGTTTGAATGGACTGACCGGATGGTAATTGTAGCACATGGGCATGTTTGGAGGAGATGGGTCACTGAGGGCATGCCGTTGGGTACATCCTTCCTGCATCCCCTTTACTTCTTTCTCTCTTTCTCTTTCTCTCTCTCCTTCATGCCTCTGCCATGAGATAAGTAGCTTTTCTCTGCTAGGCTCTTACCCCATGATGTGCTGGCTTACCTTGAGCCCAGAGCTATGAGTCAACCATCTGTGGAATGAGACCTCAAACTGTGAACCTCCAAAGAACTTTTCCTCTTCTAAATTCTTCTTGTGGTTGCTGTGGTTTAGATATGAGGTGTCCCCCAAAAGCTCACATAAGAGATATTACAAGATTTTTCAATGGTCAAATGATTCAATTATGAGACGTGTGATATAATCAACGGATTATTCTACTGATGGAATAATTGAGCAGTAATGTAGGCAGGTAGGGCATGGCTGGAAGTAGTAGGTCAGTGGGGGTATGCATTTGAAGTCATATTTTATCCCTGGCTTTCACATCATGAGTATCTCTCCTCTGCCATGCCTTTCTGCCATGATGTCCTGCTTCACCTCATACCCAGATCTATAGAGTGAGCTACCCATGGACTAAATATCTGAGATGATAAGCAAAAATAAACTTTTTCTTTCTAATCATTCTTCTCAGGTATATTAGTTAACAATGAAATTTAGGCAGAATCAACATAATAAAGATGGCCATTCTACCCAAAGCCCTGTACAGATTCAACGCAATCCCCATCAGGATACCTATGGCATTCTTCAGAGATATAGATAAAGCAATTCTCAAGTTCATATGGAACAACAGGAGACCCAGACTAGCCAAAACACTACTCTATAGAAAAGAAGAAATAGGGGGCATCTCAATCCCTGACCTGAAATTATATTACAGAGCTGTAGTAGCAAAAACAGCATGGT
>PVKS010027129.1:0-18615 GCA_004027875.1 Aplodontia rufa | reverse complement strand
ACCTCTTTAAAAAAAAAAAGGGCTATGAATAGGGACTAACCCTAACCTGTAAGGAGAGTGGGCTGAGCTCTTTCTTGCTCCATGATGAATGGAGCACCAGTTTTTAGGCTCTGCTTAAACCTGAGTTACTCCATGTTTTAAAGCTGTGATTTGCCATAGGTGACCCATTTTGAGTTTAAGGGCTGAGAAGGGTTGACTCCATTCCGATACATGTAAACAACCATCATCTTCCTGGCACAACCACAAGACATAAATTGAGAAATAAGTTAACTGTGCTAATAAGAATGACCTCCTGTGAATTTATTGGATTAATCAGAAGCATATAGATGCATGGGCATATCAAACTCATATTGCAAATACTAGTGCAGAACATTCTGGATCCCCAAATGAGGCAACCGTGTCTCTCGAGAGCCATAAAAGGAAGAACATCCTGAGACTGGACAGTGGCAGCAACCTGACCCTGTCACCTGGCCACTTATAAGCAGCCCTGCCCCGGAAAATCAGCAGAGATAAACCTCCGAATCTCTATCCCTGGCTTTAGCAGAGTGTGCCCTTGAGGATTTTGCAAGTCCCGTTCCAAGCTGACATCTCAGGCTGACACTTTAAGCTGACACTGTAAAACTGCTGCCTTCTAGACCTTGTCTTAGAACAAGTTTCCAACCTTGGCCTAAAATAAGTTCTGCACTTTGACAGCTCTGTGCCCTGAACAAGTCCTTTGACTGGTTCATACCCTTATCTGACCATCTACAGTGACTCTTTGCATTCATATCTGCTCTCAGTTTAGCCTCCTGAACCCTTGCCTTGACCCTTTCTTAGACTTTCTGTAAACTATGCATATATCATTCTGTAAAGTGTGATGTGTGACTTGAGTGTTACAGATATGAGAAAGTGAGATTGGAAAAATAGAACTTGGATTTGCCTGGCTGATGACTACCAGGTGACCCACATGCATTCAGTGAACTCAGGAAAGTGGTACAGGGTGAGGATTTATTGTTAGTAAATTTGGACATTCTGGAAAGACACAAATGTGTTTTGTCTATGTTAATGACATGGCATATTCATGACAATGTGACATTTGATGCCTAATAGACAGTGTTAAAAAATGTTAGGTTTCATTAGAATTTGACATTTACTTGCTGCTTTCATTATATCATCAAACATCAGTAAAGAGAAAGCTTTGATATGGAGATCTTTTGACATGCAGATAGTTTTCTGTATGCAGTTAGTATCAAAGCACAATCTTCAATGATAGAGGTCGTGTAAAATTAGAAAGCAAGAAAGCCACTTATATTTAGTAGCTGTGTCACAGGCACAGCGAAGGAACTTACACATATGCTCTCTCATTTAATCTGCCCCAGAGCCTTGTGGAACAGTGATTATTTTTATTTCAGAGTTGAGATAAGCAAGTTTCTGTGTCAAAAGCCTAACAGATTGTTAGCGGCAGAGCCATTTTCAAACCCCCCCAATGCTCCAGTTTTACTTCCTTGTAGAAAGGGTGAGTAAGTTATACTATTGTTTGGAGACTAACTTTTTCTTCATTTGGTGCTTCAGTTTGAAGCAGTCCATGCACTAATTTCCTTTTACTCCTTCTGTTATATGTTTCACAATGTTGGAAATAAGTCATGAAATAATTACAGTTTGCCTAGTTTCTGGATGATCTCTGATAAATTACCACTGTGTACATTACAAGGTCTGAACTGATGAAATTACAGTTAGATGATAGGTAGCTATTAAAAACAAACATCAGGGGTGTTGAGGCCATGGCTCAGCGGTTACAACGCTTGCCTGGCATGTGTGAGGACCCAGGTTTGAATCCCAGCCCTGGATATACAACTGTTGGAGCAATGAAAACCAAATGAAAAACTGAATAAAGTTGAGTCTCTCTCTCTCTCTCTCTCTCTCTCACTGTCCCTCTCTCTCTTTAAAACAAACAAACAAACAAACAAACACCAAATAACAGGGGCTGGTGTGGAGTAGTGGCTTAGCCGTTATGGTGCTTGCCCAACATATGCCAAGTACGCGGGTTCAAACCCCAACACCACGTACACAACAAAGTAGGAGCAATGAAAGCCACATGAAAAACTAAAATAAAATTGATTCTGTCTGTCTCTCACTGTCCCTTTCTTGATTAAAAATAAATAACAACAAAAACAACAACAAAACAGGAGTCAGAGCCTCATCATAAGTGTATAAAAGACTAATTAGGCCAAGAATCATAGAACTTGGCTACTTGGGCAGCCTTAGGCATATGTTCCTAAATTTTAGCAATAAGGAGAAATCAGACTAGAAGAAGGTTGTAACAACAACAACAAAAATTATTCCATCCTCTATAAGTTATTAAACATTTTTAAACATCAAAAATTACATATTGTTAGCCAGGCACAGAGGCACATGCATGTAATACCAGTGACTCAGGAGGCTGATCACAAGTTTGAGGACAGCCCTAGCAGCTTTGTGAGATCCTCTGCAACTTAGGGAGATCCTGTCTCAAAATAAAAAAAATAAAGAGAGGAGAGGTAAAGTATATCTAGGTGAAATCCCAGTACAAAAAATTTACATTAGGAGACCTTGAAAAGATTTGTATATATTTAGATATATGAGCGGATATTTTTAAATAAATGTATTGAAAGAAACCATTTTATTTAATAGCATTGAAGTTTGCATTGCATTGGAAACAAAAGATAAATCATACCATATTTAAATTCTTGAATGATGGTCCAAAATTTATTTAATTTTTTTACTGTTTTTATGGATTTATTATATACTTTAGGTGTTTTTGGTTTAGAATTTGCTTATAGTGAGAAACTGATAAATGTTTAGCTGAGACAAGATTTTTAATTCTAATCTTAGAGCTCCCTCTTCTGTTTACTAGTAAGTATGAGAAATCTTGATTTTTATCTTCAGATTTAAGGATTGGGTCAGAATTTCTATTTCCATAATTAAATTTCTGAAATGTGTCTGTGAACCACTAATTTCAGTAGTTAGTGACTAGCAGTTTACCCGAAGTACAGTGTGGGCGACCAGGAACCATTCGTGTGTACAGGAGGCTTCTAGAATGCTTCCATCTGGGAGCCAAGCAGTGTCTTCTCAACTCCCCAGTGAGAGCAGCACAAAGGAAGAAAGGGGGAGAAAGCTGGCATTACTAGGCATACCGTATGTCACGTGAAGTACTAGGTACTCCTTGGCCATCATCTCACAGAGCTCAAAGGCTGCTGGTTTGACAGATGAGGAAACCAAGGTGCCAAGGGTCAAAGTGATTTTCCTCAAGGTTACATAACTGGTAGACCCAGGTAACCAGGCTTCCTAACCCCACAGCCTGTCTTCTCCTACATGAAAAATGATAGCGACAAGCAGAAGAGTGATGAAAGAGAAGAGTTTGTGGCTCATTTATTCAATTATTCATCTAACAGCAAGGTTAGATTTGTGAATTGTATGCATTTTTAAAATAATTTAAACATAATTAATTCCTAACATCTTTTTTAAAAGAGAGAAGGACAGTGAGAGAGAGAGAGAGAGACAGAATCAATTTTTTAATTGATTTTTTTCACATGGCTTTCGTTGCTCCGACACTTAGTGGTGTACATGGGTGCTGGGGTTTGAACCCATGTACTTATGCATGCTGGGGAAGTGCCATAACCACCAAGCCACCGCTCCAGCCCCAATTCCTAATATTTTAATGGAAAGACAGAATCATAAATTCTGTTAGATAAATCTATGTTTACCATAATTTTTGTTCTTATCCTTTTAAAAAAGTTGTAGGAGAAGAAAATAGAGAGATATAGATACTAATTTTTACATAGTGCCCACTACATGCTATATGTTTTTTATATTTTGTTTTGTTAACTGCTACAACAACTTGTTAGGCACCTATTTTTTCTTCCTTTTAAAAAATTAGCAGTATTTATTTTTAAGAGAAGTTTCAGGTTCACAGCAAACTTTGGGAGAAGGTATAGAGAGTCCCTCCTGTTCCCATGCATTACCTCTTTTTTATCATAGACTTGTTATAACTGATGAACCTCCACCCAGAGTCCATGGCCTACGTTAGTGTTTACTCTTGGTGCTTCCCATTCTGTAGTTTTGAACAAATGTATGACAACAGGTAGTAACCATTATTATATGGTACATAGTAGCTTCACTTCCCTTAAAAATAAATGTGTTCAGCGTGGTGGGTGCAGAGGAACATGTCTGTAATTCTGGCAGCTCAGGAGGCTGAGGTAGGAGGACCACAAGTACAAAGTCAGCCTCAGCAACTCAGTGAACCCTGTCTCAAAATAAATAATAATAATAATAAAAGGGCTGGAGATGTGGTCCAGTGGTTAAGCACCCCTGGGGTCAATCCTGGTACCCCCTAAAAATTAATAAATAAGCTCCATGTATTCATTCTTCCTTCATCCTTAATCCCTAGTAGCTACGATGTTTTTACTGTCTTCATAGTTTTGCATTTTCCAAAAAGTCCCATGTTTGAGCTCATACAGTAGCCTCTTCAGAATGACTTCTTTCACTTAATAGTGTGTATTTAAATTGCCTCCATTTATATTCATGGTTTGATAACTCATTTGTTTTTAATGATGAATAATATACCATTATCTATATATAACAATTTATTAATTCCAACGGACATCTTAGTTGCTTCTAAGCTTAGGCAATTTTACATAAAGCTGGTATAAACACTCGTGTGCAGATTTTTGTGTGGACATAAGTTTCCTACTCCTTTGAGTAAATAGTAAGTGGCACAATTTCTGGATAGCATGGTAAGGGTAGGTTTAATAGTTTTTTTTTTCTCTTTGAACTTTAGTATTAGCGAGTATCAAAATTCTATGACAGATTTTTGGTCAAGTGTTTACATTAAAAAACATTGATTTAAAAAACAAAATAATTGAAAATTGCCACAAACACATATACATACAAAAATTCAAATGTTTCTTAAAACATTTTCTTTTCCTTCTAAAAGTTTCAGTCTTTTATTAGTAAACTTGAATGGCCATTTGAGATGCCCAGTTCCACGCTTGGTCTTCCACAACAGATTAAGACGGGGGTGGCGGGTCTTAGGTGTAATGTCACTTTAGCTTTCTGAGCTTTCTAGACAGACTTGGTGACCTTGTCAGTTCCAGTAGCCTTCTTGTCCATGACTTTGATGATAATCCATAGCAACCATCCATCTCATATCACAAATAGCAGAATGACCCAGAGGAGGGCTGTGAGAGAAGCTCTCAACCCATGCGCCTGGCCTGGAACCTCATCAACATTGTCAGCATCACCAGATTTTGAGTTTAGGACCATCTTCCAGCTTCTTACCAGATGGCAGTGAGTCTTTTCTTTCAACTCAGTAAACTTGAAAGTAATGTAAGCTGTGTGACAATCCAATACAGGGATATAGAAGGCCTGGCTAATTCAGCGAAATCAGCTGTTTCCATTGGTGGGTCACTTTTGATGTCACCAGCAATGTTGCCACCATTAACATCTTTGACAGGCACATATTTGACATTAAAGCCCACATTTTCCCCAGGAAGAATTTCATGCAAAGCCTCATACTGCATTTTAACTGACTTGACTTCAGTTGTGACATTGACTGGAACAAAGGTAACCACCAAGCCAGGATTGAGAACGCTAATCTCCATTGGGCCCACAGGGACAGTATCAATACCACCAATTTTGTAGACATCCTGAAGGGACAGTTGCACAAGCTTGCTAGTTGGACGAGCTGGTGTTAGGGTGCAATCCAGAATTTCAAGCACTGTGGTTCCACTAGCACTGCCCTCTTTATGGGTGACTTTCCATTTCTTGAACCAGGGCATATTAGCACTTGGCTCTAGCATATTGTCCCCATTCCAACCAGAAATTGGCACAAATGCTACTGTGTCAGAGTTGTAACCGGTTTTCTTAATGTGGGTTCTGACTTCCTTAACTATTTCTTCATATCTGTTCTAACTCTAGGGTGACTCAATGGAATTCATTTGATTAACACCAATAGTTATTTATTTTACACTCACTGTATCAGTCAGAAGGGAGTGCTTAGGGGTCTTCACCTTCTTCAGGGTATAATCTTCAAATTTGTCAACACCAGCAGCTACAATCAGGACAGCACAGTAGGCCTGAGATGTGTCTGTAATCAAGTTTCTGATAAAGTCTCTGTGTCCTGGGGCATCAGTGTTAGTCACCTAATACTTACTGGTCTCAAATTTCCACAGGCAGATGTCAATGGTGATACCATGCTCATGCTCAGCTTTCAGTTTATCCAAGGTGTAGGCATACTGGAAGGAGCCCTTTCCTATCACAGCAGCCTCCTTTTTAATGGTCCTTTTGTTGATTCCACCCCATTTACAGATCAGATGGCCAGTAGTGATGGACTTGCCTAAATCTATGTGCCAATGACCATGTTGATATGAATCTTTTCCTTTCCTATTTTGGCTGTGATTTAGTGGTAGTTTTCACAACACCTGTGTTCTGGTTGCAAGCCTATTGCCAAAAAACGTGTTTAGTTTTTTAAAAAAAATTCCCAAAATGTCTTCTGGAGTAGTTGTACCATTTTGCATCCATCCCCTTCAGCAATGAATGAGAATTCCTGTTGCTTAACATCCATGCCAGCATTTAGATTTTTAATTATCCTGATCGGATAAATATACATTCTGTCTTGTTCCAGAAGTCTTGGTTCACTCTTGTTGTCCTGGAGAAGTTATTAATAGCACCCATTTCACTGTTCAAAGTATCCTATTTTGGCCAATCTAGTGTATGTCCTTATAATTACCTGGGTTCTACACTGGTGG
The DNA here is from genome assembly GCA_004027875.1 of Aplodontia rufa. Classification (NCBI taxonomy): domain Eukaryota; kingdom Metazoa; phylum Chordata; class Mammalia; order Rodentia; family Aplodontiidae; genus Aplodontia; species Aplodontia rufa. Next base: position 11,851 of record PVKS010027129.1, on the reverse strand, counting down.
GAGCCAAGGTCAGAGAAGTTAAACAACTTGCTCAAGGTGACCAGTTTGTAAACTGTCCAGTACTGGAAATGGAAGAACATTGTGCCTAACCCTAAAGCCGCCAAAATGTTATCAGTCTGCAACGTCTTCAGGGTTTCTTCAGGGAATTTTTGACTCTCCTTTACCACTGAGGGATATGACTTATTGCTTATCTTGCAAACTTTACAGGCTAAGTCATAACTGTGGTTAAACTTTCCCCATAAGACATAATCCCACTTTAAAAATGAAGCACAGGGCTCTCTGATGCAAGGACTTACAACTGCTAACAGCTCTCTGAATGGCTGCCTTTTTGCTTTGCAGATTGATCACCCTGTAATGCTTTGCTAGGTCATATCAAAGGCTCACATTGAGAGGCTCTGTTGTGTTTGCTTAATATTCTGTCCTTTTTGGTAAGACTCTATCAGATCAAAGTGTTGACCTTGTTGAATAATAATTTTACTGATGAGTTCCTGGTAAAATGGTGTCATTGTTAGAGAACAAAATGCCCTTTGTATTAAAGCTTTCAATAATGGGGTCATGTATAGATCCTTGAAATTCATCCACAGGAAAGCTATGCACAGGTGAAACAAGGTGTATGAACACAGGTGGGGTTTGGCAGGGGATCGGGGTGGGGTAAAGTTGAGATGGGGACTGTACAGGCACCTGTGGGGGAAGGACTTAAGAAAAGGCAGCCTAGGGGATAGGTGGGAGGTGTGTGCCTCAAGGGAAGTTTCTACCTCCCTTTTTGAAGGAAGGTGGTGGGCTCTAAACAGGTTGATAGTAAGAAACTATACTTGATAAGGTTCATTAACTTTAATGTTCCTTAATACAGTTTTTCTCCAAGGAATATTTGGTAGGCAGAAATCTCTGCATTACCTGACAGCCTACACAAAGATATAGATTTCAGTGATCTGCCTACAGTCTCAAGTCAGAGGTGAAGGCTATCTACTCCGGTAATTGGCATGGCACCTCTGAGGACAGTGTTATGAATTTAGGTGGGCTTAAAGAAACATTGTGAGTTTCATTTTGTAAAAGTCATTCTCTTCCTGGTCTTTGTTCCTGATATAAAAACCAAAATCATATATATTCTTGTCTTTTGTCCTAGTTTAAAATAACATAAACTTTTTCACTTCTGTGTTTTTTATGTGGTGAGAAAAGGAGAGAGAGAGGGAGAGAGAGAGAGAGAGAGGGAGTGTGTGTGTGTATGTGTAATGAGGGAAAGGGAGAGAGAAATATTTCAAAATCTGCACTTTCTACAGAGAAAAACCCTTCCGAAATCGTGCAGAAAGGCTTCCATGGAACGAGCTAGCTGAGAACCTGTCCAATTTTTGCTAAATCAATAAGACAGATTCTTCACCATTTTCTCAGCATCTTCTTTTTCATCTTGGCTCATTAGAGATTACTAAAATGTTTTCCAATATACATTATCTAAAACCTTTTCCTTTTTTACCCATATGCTCTTGTGTAGCCTCTTACTAGCCCATAATCAGGTGAATTGTTTATGCTATAGTTAAGTGAAGGTGGCTTCATGCTGGAGGCACCCGGTGGGTTGCCATGGTAATGCCATGATCACCGATTCAGCATTAGGATTTTTGGCCACACTTTTGAAATTAGCATAGAGGAAAGGCAAGTTGGGATTTTCTGTAACAGTATGCAAAATAGCCTCTATCATACTTGTCTCTTGAATATGAAACTGAAATATTTTTTTAAGGAGGTGTGCATGTGTATGTGTGTGTGTGTGAAAATCCAGTTATAGTATATAAAAATAGCCTGATAGTCATTTAGTTTGGAAACAAAGATATAAAGCTTTTTTTGATCCTGTTGTTTTTAGTGATAACAATACCAATTGCCTGGGTTACACTAGTTTTAGCAAAATCAAACTTCCTAGTGCATGCAAAAGGCTCAACTTGGTATTTAATGCTATGGTAGGCAGATTTCTGAAGATGTCTGCCCAAGATTCCCATTGCCTGATTATTCAACCAAACACTAATCTGTACGCTGTCCTGAAGGGGTTCTCTAGAAGGGATTAAGGTTATGAATCAGCTGATCCTGAAACAGAGATTACTTTGGATTATCTAGATTGGTCTGCTTTCATCATAGAGGTCCTTAAAAGCAGCAGAAGAAGGCAGAACTGTCACTTAAAGTGAAATGGCTAAAGAAGTCAGAGAGATCTAAACCAAGAGAAAAACTTGACCTGATATTGTTATGAGCCAAAGAATGGGCTGCCTCCAAAAGCTGAGAACAAACCTGGCCTTCAGCTAGACACACAACAGTTACCCCGGTCCAACAATTGCATGAAACTGAATTCTGCCAATAATAGAAGTTAACATGGATTCAGATCCATTTCCAGAGCTTTAGAAACAACCTTGCCAACACCTGGAGTTGAGCTCTTGGGACTCAGAGAACTATCCAAGCCCACAGGAGTTCTAACTTACCGACCTAGGAGATGATAAAATTGTGTTATTTTATACAACTCAATGTGTGGTAATTTGTTATGACAGCAATAGGGAACTAATATGGACATAAAGCCATGATCAAGAGATCTCTTTCGTTTTCTTTCTCTGTTCCTAATGTACTGTTTCACCTTTCCTCTCTTCCTCCTTTATCAGTATCCTCAGGTTCCTTTTTGTGTGTCTCTCTGTGAAATCAGAGGGGGTGATATTCTCTTTTCAGAGACTTATTGTACTCTTGTTTTCTCAGAGTGCTCATTTCTCCTATATGGCAACCATAAGCGGCTGAGGTAGGAATATTTTTAATGTATTGAGAAAGAAAAAGGCGGGGGTCAGTATGACTGGAGAGACTGTGGTAGGAAATGAGGTTGAATATGTATCCTGGGGCCAGTCTATGGAGGAATTTTCTTTTTTTTTCTAGAAAAAGAATTCAATTTATTTTCTGAACCTTATGTTTTTCATATAAATTCTATACTTCTGTGTGTTTCTTTTTTTTTATTAAAGTTTATAGAGATACAGTTAAGGGGGAAACAATATCAAAACAGTAGCAATCAATGTATATAAACTTTGTTATCCAGGGGTAATGCCAAAACATGGATGACCACCTTGGGTTTTACCTGTTGCAGTTTCCCCCAGAAGAACTCATGCGTTAAATGGGTAGCTCGTGGAGGAATGACATCAGCTTCTGAGATGGTTCCCCCATCTTCCCAATCTCCAGACTCCTATGAGTTCTTCATATATCCTCCCCCCTCCCCATCTCCCTCCCTATACCTCCAAGCATCCTAGAGAGCCATCCCCCTATTACTCTGAAAGTCATTCAATTTGAAGTTTTGTTAGGTTAGCCGTCTGCCTTACTGCTTCCCCATAGATTCTAGCATCAACAGATGAGAGAAACCATTCGGCCCTTGAGTCTCTGAGATTGGGAGACTTCACTAAGCATAATTCTATCCATCTCCATCCATTTGATTTCAAAAGCCATAATATCGTCCTCTCTAATGGCCGAGTAGTATTCCATTGTATATATGTACCAAAGTTTTTGTGTCCACTCGTTGAGTGAGGGGCATCTGGGTTGGTCTATGGAGGAATTTTCAAGTCATGGTCACAAAAATTGATTTTATTCCAAGTATAGAAGGAAACTACTGAAGAGTTTTAGGTAGAGGAGTGATATAATCCAAGATCCAGTTTATATTGTACATGATCATTCTGGTTGCAATGTGGAAAATTCAGCAGGGGCTAAGACAAGAAGCTGTGAAGCTAGTGAGCAAATTAACAGAGTGATCCAGGAAAAGGTATCTTGCTGCTTGAGACAAGGCAATGAGGGCAGAGATGCTGAGAATGGCCATATCTGGTGCACATTTTTTAAAGGAGGAACCTATAAAGATGACTCTCTCTTCCAGTCACGGCAATGTTTCCATCTTTCTTGGTGAGTTCACTACCCCCAAATAGGCTGGTCCAATTTTCTAACCAGGCTGTTGTGCTCATCTCTGGTTGCTCACTTAATTCACAAACTCATCTGTAATATCACACACTGCCTCTCCCAAATGAAAAGAATCCATTTATTTCCCTCTGACACTGACCTGTAGGGCTTGGTCCCAGCATGCATGCCCTTGCATGGTGCTCTGTTCCTATACAGCATTTATTTCCACCATGATGTTTTTGGGTCTCTAGCAAGAAGGCCTGGGCCAGTGCATCCCTTGGTGACAGAGGCACTAAACAATGAGCCAGGGAGTTGTCTGAGCTGGTGTGGGAAGGAGAACGTGAAGGATCTGTGTGGGTTGTTTAGCATTACGTTCCAGTACATGGTTAACAGTTCTTACTATTGTGGGAATCTTATGACTTTGAAAAAAGAAACTGGTTCATCCTAGATTACACAACAGACGATTAACCTATCTTGTATCTGAAGACATTTGCTCTTCCTCTTGTGATATTCTTCATTTTACCTGTCCTTTCTTTCTTAAATGCTTATTCTGGAAAAAAATCTTTTAAATCTGTAAAATACTTCTAGCTTTTTGAGAATCAAGAAAGGATTTCAATATTAAATGAATGAATAAGCAAATTAGCATTTATCATTTACATAAATAAACTAACTTAGAAGGTTTATTTTATTTTTGTACTGGGGACTGAACCCAGGGGTGCTTTACCACTGAGATACATCCTGATCCCTTTCTATTTTTTGAAATGAGATTTTGCTAAGTTGCTGAGGCTGGCCTTGAGTGCCTTAGAAGGTTTATAGTGAAGACCTGGGTGGTAGAGAATTACTTTTTTGCAGAGAAGTCTTTGTGAAACATTTTAAAGCTTGCTTTTCATGTGTATGAAAGGGAGTGATGCTTTAATATTCTTTGAATACAGGAACTTAGAAAATGGACTTATTTATTAGAAATGCAGAAGAATAGATATTTATTAGAAACAATTTCTAGCAGATAAAATTTTGATATATTGGAAAGATCAATAAAGATAGTTGTGATCTGGACTTAAGTGATTCTTTAAAGTAACCTATTCTCATCTATCTGAGATTACTTATTTGTGATTCTATGTGGAAAGGATAGAATAGATGGGTTAAATACAAATTTTTTATAAATAAAAGGGATAATATTTGACATTCCTATAAATTGACTTTTGAAAGCAATATAATATGCAATTAAAATGTTCTACTCATTCTGTTGTGTAGTAAGTAGCATAGTATCATATTTGAATCAATTTTTAATGAGATGTTTAAAGTAAAAGATTATGAGCAAAACCCAGGAGCAAGTGAAATTTATGACTCTTTTGTTGTTATTATTGTTTATTGTCTCTATATTTGACTTGAGGCTGTGTTTTAATTGATTATAAGCAGGAATTATCAGCCAAGATTCAACCATTCACTATTGTAACCAGAACAAACTTTAGATTAAAGATGAATAATTCAAGAAATATTTCTCGGAGCTTTTTTAAATATTACAACTCCAATCAGTGGTTGGAATTTAATAGCACCTAGATTAATCAGAAACTAATAAGGTAAAAATTGCTTCATCTCTAGATACAGAAAGATTTTTCTCATTTGCACAGACTCTTTTTAAAGGGAGAAATCACTCACAGGCTTTTACTGAGTGCCTAGAGGGTGTAGCACAGTAATAGAGAGCCTGCCATGTGAGATATCAGTTATGCACTTATGGACCAGAGATAAATTCACAGCAAAATGTGCTCCATTGGGCTATTAGTCAGAAAGGCTTATTGCTTGTCATTCACTGTCCATGGATTCTCATCCCCGCATACCTACTGTTACTGTTGTTACCTAATACTCAGTTTAATCCAGGGACTTTCCTCAGGAATTACTCACCTGCCTTACATCTCCATTCTTCTCCCCCTCCCCCCCCCGACTGGATTTGACTGGGTTTCAGTATTGCCAAGCTATTGATTGAAAATTTAGTGGAAAGAACTTGTTCAATATTTCCACGTCTTCCTGGTGGACCATGAAGATTTAGTCCTATAATGCCTAGCATAGTGACTCATGGCCTGTGTACATCTGGACAAGATTGACTGATCTGGGGGAGGTTGTCCCTGCAGAGACAGGAAAATTGACAGGTGGTTATTGTATGGATGAATATGCAAAGGACAGAACAGTGAGCCTCCAGCTGCACTTAGAAACATTAGTTGTATTTTTTGGGGGGGGTCTCCAGAGAAACAAAGCCAATCACATATGCATAGATGCATAGAAAAAGATGTATCATGAAGCATTGGCTCATGTAAATATGGAGGCTAAGAAATACCACAATATACTGTCGGCAAACTAGAAGCCCAAGAAAGCTAATAGTGCAACTCTATTTCAAGTGCAAAGGCTCAAGAATAAGGAGAACGAATGCCCCAGGACAGGGACAACGATGTACCACCTCCAAAAAAAAAAAAAAAAAAAAAAAAAGAGCAAAATCACCCTGATTCTGACTTTTTTATCATTTTGGCCCTTAATGGTTATATGATGCTACCCACATTGGTGAGGATGATCTTCCTTACCCAGTCTACCCACTCAAAGGCTAACCTTTTCTTGAAATGAGGCAGAAAAAGTTAGGCAATCAGTGTAGACAGAATGATGTGTGTCAATAAGGAGGAAACAAACTGATGGTCACCTTTTTTCTGAGAGGGCAAAGAGCATCCACTGCCTTAAGTAAGCAAAGGTGCATATCAGCTCCACATCCCCCTTTTCTAACCAGAGTTCAGACAGTGACTTCCTCTCTGCTGATAAAGATGCTCATGGGCCCAGGACAAAATACTATATCAGACCAGAACTTCTATGCTCACACTCCCAGGCATTTGGGAGGGAAGGCAATGATTAATCAAGGAAAGAATCTTAAAAGACTACAAGAAGGTCTGGAGTGATGGCTCAGTGGTTATGATGCTCACTTTGTAAGTACAAGGATCTGGGATCAACTCCAGCACCACGTACACAATTTAGTGTTGGAACAATGAAGAACAGAGGAAAAACTAAATAAAATTGATTCTCTCTTTCTCACACACACACACTATCCCTCTAGCTCTTAAAAAAGACTAAGAAAGACAAGTTACAGACCCTCTTTGAGTGTTTGACTCTGAGACTCTCTTCTTTTGGAGAAGCTTTTTCTTTCTATCCTTTCTTAAATAAACTCTGTTTGCTTTGCTTCCTTAGTATCCCTCGGTTTCATTCTTCAACTCTGAGAGGACACGAACCTGACAGCCACGAAATCAGCATCAGAAACACCCTCATCTCATAGATACACCTACAAATAGTGTTTTTACCAGTTATCTGGTAGCCTTGTCAAGTTGACACAAAAAATGGACCATGTACCATGAAAACCCTCACTGTGTGGCATCGCAGCATTTTACAAATGTCTTTGTGAGCTATTCGGACTGCAGTTTGCTAATCTGAATTTTAAAAAAATCGCTATAGTTTATGATATTTTTGGATCTTTGTGATTTTTATAGTTAGAATCAGTTTTTTAATTTTTAAAATTTTCTCACTCTAACGGCTGTGGATATAAGAGCAATATGTTTCAAATCATATACATTCAGTTGTTTTATATTGTCAATGGATTAGTAGCAGAAAGATAAAGAACAAATATCTCTCTCACTATTTTTCAGGTTAACTTTTCAGAAACTTTTCCTCATTTTTAGTTTCATGCTTCACATATTACAATAAATAATTAAATAAGTTTTTGTTTTGCTCATGTATTATTTGTTACAGAACATAAGAAGTAAAATAAAATGCTATATTATTATGATAAAATTAAAGAACTTTAAATGTCTGCTCTTGGTGAGGGTGACAACAAATGAATTTATTGTAAAATAAAACATTTTTTTAAAGAGAGAGGGACAGAGAGAGAGAGAGAGTGAAAGAGAGAATCAATTTTATTTAGTTTTCGTTGTTCCAACACCTTTTTGTGTAAGTGGTGCTGGGGTTTGAACCCATGGACTCATGGAAGGCAAGCACCATAACTGCTGAGCCACTGCTTCAGCCCATAAATAAAACAGAGTTATAAAGCTAGTCATAAAATAAATTATTATTTAAAAGTACATTATATATAGTTTAGATTGAAGCTTGTTTGAATCAAAACTATACTTCTAGACCTAAGACTGTGAAAAAAATCTGATTGAACATTTTGACCAGAACTAGGCTTCTTGCCTTATGGTAGTTTTAGGTTCTGACTGAATTTTTCCAACAAAATAGTGAGGGCATGGCTTAATTCCTCTTATTTCCTGAGAATTTATTAATTTCTAGAAGCCCATATGGCTTTACAAGCAGTTATTTAGTTGGTATTTTTTTCATATAAAATCTTAGAATCCCTGAAATGTAGAACCAAAGAATACGTTGACAAAAATAAAAATTAAATTGCATCTTTAGATGAAAAATTCATTTATGCTTTTTAAACACTAGATGGCACTAAAATATATGATGATAAATTCTGATATTCATCAAGAGGTCATATTACTAATTTATTGAACTCTTATGAAGGTGCTTTCTTTGGTTATATTTTTAAACATGTAAAATAATTTAAGTATGTTCTACTTATGCCATTCACTATTGAAAGATTACCAAAATTGTAGAAGTATATAATATATAATTAAGAATTATTCAAAGTGTTACTTTAGTGTCCTATCAATATCACCACATTTAGTTTTCTTTGGCACTTGAGGTTGCTCTGAGTTCCCTACGAAGAAGAAATACACAGCAAATGGAAGTAATGAATAGGTCTTGAGCTGTCTGATAATCTGATTAATCATGAGAAATAAATCCTAAAGCACACTGGGAAGAGATTTAAATTTTTGACAAATAATACTTTAACAAAGATAACATAAAACCAACAGTACGCCACTATGCGAGAACATCAGCAACCAATCTGTTGTCAATCCAAGCAATATGTCCAGTTTAGTGACTTCACAGTATTATTTGAAATGCCCTGAAATCTGACAAGTTAAAGGCTTTCCTAAATCTAACAATATTCCAAAAATTTTACCGTCATCGATCATGATTTTTGTGAAGCTGAAAGATACTTTTATATACCACCAATAATAACAAATTTTGATTAGTAGTGTTAGAAGAAAGGCTGAATCATATTTCTCATCATATAGAGATGTGATTGAAGAGTACAGCCAGTTGATGGAGTGTGTCAGATGGTAAAATGATTCAAGCATTACCATAGTTTTTGGATCTTATGATTTTTTGTAGTATTTGTCCGATATTAAAAGATTTCAATTTGTGGGGGCTTCTTTTGTCTTTCAAAATATATTTTCATTTTTATTTTTAACTTTAGATTCTTTTGATAGTGCTTTAAAAGCTGTGTATCCTTCCTTCTGTACATATTTGGATCCATTTTGTTCCAACTCCTTTTAGGTCCTTTCTGGTCTTATCTACATTCAGCCATTTACCTTGTATTTCTAGTAGGAGGCAATTCTTTATATTCCACACAGCTTTTTGTTTCCTCTTTTATAACTGCACTTCTGTTCATGTTGCTGACTTTTTAAAATTTTTTAAAATTTTAATGTCCTTTCCCTTGGTATTGCCTTTCTGATTTCTGCTTAAACAGGTCAACAAGACCTGGCTCATAACATCATTTCCTTTAAGAAAAAGGCTCTGAATCTTGATCAGACTCTCATGTTTTTTCTAGTCAGCCAACAATAATTTCTCTCTCATCTAGAAAATGTGCCTTTATTTCTTTTGTGACACATTTCTATGTACACACTATGCATATTTATCCTTCTGCTATTTCTCCAATTGGGCTCTTCACTTCCACAAAGGGCCTAAACCTTACCCATAAAGATGTGTGAAATGAATTAATGGATACTTGAAAGTTATTTTATCTGAGGGTCATAGCATGTCATTCTACTTGTTTATTTGAACTGTTAATGTGGTGGTCTTTGGTATATTCTTATATTTGAAATAAAGTATGCAACAATCAGAGACTCTTGGAGAAAGTAAAAGAGAACATTTCCTTCTATGTTCACAAAATAGTGGTTCTATCTCAACGTGGACAGTGCCACAAGAGTGGTTTTTCCAGAGAGGGCTGGTGGTTGAGTTGCTATCTGCTGAAAGTACTCCCAGTACCTAGGGACATTTGTCTTTGCATCCTGAAAGGAGATCTAGGAGGTACATCAGAGCATCTTTTGTACCCAGCCAGAGGTAACGATGGTTTAGACAGGATATGACAGTAGGGCTGAGAAATTCTCAACATGTGAATAAGTTCTGAAGCTAAAATTTATGGGAGCAAATTATCATTTTCTGATGGATCATATTTGAGACATGAGAAAAATAAAGTAAGTGAAATTGACACCATGCTTTTTTTTTTTTTTGCCTTCAGTCTTTGGTAGAATAGATATTTCATTAATGAAGATGAGGAAAACGGGAGAAGGCTTGTTTGAGGATGAATATTAAAAGTTAAGTTCTGTCCTTATTTATTTGGAGATATTTATTAAACAGTGAAACAGATACACTGTTCTGGAACTCATCAAGTTGTAATTAAGTCCCAAGATGGCTAAAATAATCTAGGCTAATAGTTTAAACAGGCGAAAAAAAAAAGTCTAGTGATCGAGCACTGTGACACTCTTGACTTTTAGAAAGTGGAAATATAAAGAATAACTAGAAAATTAGACTGTGAAAAGATATTTAGGGAGCAAGGAACAAAGTCATTTGGGCATGATATTCTAAAAGTTAAAGATAATGTTTCCAGAGGAATAAAGGGTGAATGATTTCCAGAGCTGCTGTTAGGGCGAGTTAGATGAAGACTTAGAAATAACCAGAGGATTTAGCTAATTGGAAGTTCCAATAACTTTGACCAAAACAGTTTTGGTTGAATGTGGAGGGTAAAGACTTGTTTGCAGTGGATTAAAGAGACTGGTGAAAAAAAAATCAAGTGCATTCAGCTCCCTCAAGAGCTTTTTCTTTAAAGGGTGGGATGAAAATCAAGCATTAGGTAGAGGGAAAAGAGAATGACAGAGACACGAGAAAGCATAATGGTTATATACGAATGAATGTGATCCCGCGGAGAAGGAAGGATGATGCACAGGAGAACAGAGTGATTTGCTTATGCCAAAGTAAAAACTATATAATTATATTTTAATAAATGGTATGACTAGTGCCACAAGAACCCATGTAGATCATTGTCTTACTGTGGCTTTCTCTGGAAACATCCCCAGTGCAAGGGCTTGAGTGTGGACAGTTTATCTGGAAGGTGATTCCATCAAACAAAAGCAGAGAGTCCAGGATATGGAGTACAGAGAAGGAACAGTGCTGCTGAGTGCATGGTAAAGAGCTGTGAGCCCCAGCTATTAACCAATTTATTTCCTACTGTGTCCAGATCCATGCTTTATTAATTGCCTTGACTTAGGGGTTGGGACCCTTTAAGTATTTCTTTGTGAGAAGCAGTATATTAAGTTTTGCTTTGGAGATTGTTGGAAGGACCTGGAAGAAAAAGAGATTCTCTTGCTGGTTATAGTGTGCTCCTTTCATTAGGTTCCTGCAGCAGGCTCATTTCCTTTTTCTCACTTCTTGGTGGCTAGCAGCGTAGACTGGCCTGGTGTGGGCCATGGCTGCTGAAGCGGCTTCATGGTGAAGTGCCATTGTTAGAGAGGAGGGTTCCACTGTGGAGGCTTCTCTCCGTGCCTGGTTTATCCAGCACACTGCCCTAAGGTGGCTTTGTGGACGAGTGCCTCTGGCTGGGCATCTTCTCTTGGATGGTTTCCCTGGTACCCTGCTGGACAGTTTTGCAGTCAGTTCTGAAGCAAGACAGCTGCATGGCTTCCTTTGGCACACCAGAAATGAGTTCTGCAGTGAATTCTCCTGGAGTGGTGTGAATTTCTCTGCCATCTAGTGAGACAGTCATGTGCACTCCAAGGAGGTCTATGCATCGAACTTGGGAGGAGGTGGCCTCTTTTTCCTTTTG
>PVKS010027128.1:0-27853 GCA_004027875.1 Aplodontia rufa | reverse complement strand
TGGAAACTCAATATTAAATTCTGTGCATTAGGAATGGAAAGGATGAATCTCCCCTTATGCAAAATGCTTTGGACCAGAAGTGTTTGAGATTTTGGAATATAATGGAGTATATACTGGGGAAGGGGCCCATGTTTAAACATGGAATTTATTCATATTTCCTATGTAGTTTACACACAGAGACCAAATATAATTTGATACAGTATCCTTAATGCACCTGTGCTTTGAATACAACCCATCAGATGAGGCCAGGTGGGGGATTCTCCTCTTGGGGAGCCATGTGAGCATGCAAAATAGCTTCAGATTTTGAATTATTTTAGATTTCAAGTTTTGAAATTAGGATTGTTCAACCTCTGTATGCAAATGCATAAGATCAGACCTTCCTGTTTCTAACAACATTGTTCAGAGAATTTAACTTCTTCCTTTGGGTAGGTGGGTCAGCTTGGCACGAGTCCACATCCTGTTATAATGCACTGGGCTTACACTAAAAAACTACTCTCAGAACACTTCCATCCTGTCCCACACCTTGTTATCGATAGCCTTAAATTATTTAGTAATTGTATTTTTCTAACTTTTTTCTACCATGTAGGTAAAAGTTCTTTGAAAATTTGCTTTCTTCTAATCCTTCATCTCCAATAGTAATTATCATATACTGGAGCTCAAAAAATTACAGTGATTAAAGCTTGTTTAATGAATACTAGAAAGAGAAAGCCAACATTTGCAATTCTATTTTATGGCAAAAATTAAATCTGAGGGAACCACTACTGATTATCAGAAATTTCCCTTGCACCCATGCAAGTAAGCACAGGCAAAGGAGTAGACACAGTACTAGTGTTTCCCTCCCTCACTGACACTCTGACATCCAAACCATCCATATAACCTGACAATGAGCTGCACCTTGTTTGGGAAGTTGGAATCTGAAACAAACCATTTTATCACTACCAGAAATCAGATAACTTGTGGAAAGTAACACTCGGAGACCTTATGCTGCAAAGGTTTAATATGAACCACTAGTTATTCTACCGATCAACAAAAATAAATCAAAATAGAACATTTTAATGCCCCCACTTCATGGCTCCAAGGCACAAATCCCATCCAATATCAAATATTTGCACAGGCCCTTGCCCTTTGTTCCTTCTACAAACTACTGGATGTTCTGGGATGCACTTGGCCTTTGGTCTTTAGGACCACTTGTTATGGACACTGCTAGGAACTTGTTCTTTTTAAATTTATAGAGTGGACTCTTTATTCTGAGATGATAATAGGGGGAATCAGAAAGACGCAATAGACAAGATGGGAGCCAAGAAAAGATTCCACTGTTTTTATCAGTGGAGGTCTGTCATTTTGTGATACAAATAGAAATTCAGCAGAGGCTAAAGAAGATTCTGCAATGTTTAGCTTCGTTGTAAAGTTATTTTTTTTTCCAAATCAGGCTTTACTCTAAAGGGGCACAATAATGAAATCAACTACCTAAGGTGAAAAATTACAGATCTGGGGGCTGGGAGTGTAGCTCAGTGGTGGAACCCTTGCCTCACCTATACAGGGCCCTAGGTTCCACTGAAAGAAAAAAAATTATAAATTTTGATCAAATGAGAAGTTAACAAAGCAAGTGTGGGTGTATTTTGTAGGGTAATCTACCAGGACTGAACCTGGTGCCCTTTCACCTCCCCTAGCCTCAGCTGCACCAGCCTCTCTGGGCACAGAAAGAACACTCACAAAAGGGCAGGTCAAGACCAAAAGGCCTCCAGGGTAAGAAACCTGTCCCAGAGGCTAAATGCCATAGAAAAAGCACAGCTGTGTCCCCCTCTTCCCATCACTGATAAGAATGCAAGTGGGAACTAGAATTGGGGAAACTACAGTCACTTCCATAAGGACACACAGTAGAAAACAAGAGATAGAAAAGGAGAATATGAGCTGCAGGGAGTCTGCCAACAGCTGGAGATGTTCTGAGACCTATCAAAGCCACAGTATTAAAGAACTCAGTGCTCCTTTCTTGGTACTTATAAGGAGGTAACCAAAGAAAGGCTGGCAGGAACATGGTGGGCATGGCAATTGCTAAAGCTGAGATCAACATCACACTCTACCTCATGTTTCAAGATCCACCTTTACAAGATTACTCACTAAATGTAATTTTTGCTGCATGTAGGTGCATTAATGGAAAGCTTAATATTCATTAGAAAGTACAAAGAGACTGTTTTATCTGAAATTCAAGTCACAAGAACGTGTTTTACTAGCCTCAGTCCTAAATCTGGCATGCTCATCATTCCATCTGAATAATGAATCTGCAAACTTGAACTTTTCAAAGGGTAATCCAAGGTCACAGCCTGAAAAGGAGATCCAGCAAAATGGTCAAGCTGCAGTATGACCAGAGTTCACCAATCACCATCTTCCTACCCTTCTTTCCAAAACACAAGTAGAATTCTTGCTGCTGTTCAGTGAAAGAAATGTCTTTCCCTTAGCAGAAAAGTGACTCAGTACTTCCACAATGGGGAAAACATCCACAGACTTTGATTTTCTGAATGCTTTCAAGATGGGAAGGGGGGCATTCTCTCAGATCTCCCAGGTATAAACTGAGCCCCTGAGGCTGAGAAATGTTAAGTCACCTTCAAGGTCTCCTATCTGTGACAGACAGAGACTTTATTTGGATTCTCCCAGTAAAATTTTATCCATGAGATACATTTTCCAGATGAAACATCCATCTGTCTCCCATATCCCCTGCTTGGGAAATGACCATTTGGGTAAGGCCCATTAATCTAGCTAAGGTGTACCTAAAGATAAAGGAAATAAACCATAATTGGACTGTAAGGGGAGGAGATATAAAGTGAAAACTCTTGTAATTGTACCATCCTCACTAGGTAATTCAGCCATTGACACCCATACTCAATCACCCTCCATCATTCAACACTATCTAGTGAACGCTGAATATGCTTAAGACTCTTGGGCTCCCTTTTCTTTAAAAAGGAAAGTTTACACTAAAAGCAAACCTGATGGTATCCATGGATCAGAAGTTGGTTTGGTCAAGGTTTCACTTGCTCCCACTTGAAGTCATCACCATCAGCTTGACTATATCCACATGTGCCATATGCCTCATCAACCAGGCCACCAGCTAAAATGTGAAAGAATGAAAAGTAATGTTAATTATGATAACCGGACCTGTGAAATGAGCTGTGATGATGACAAACTAAATCTGATTTGGCCTTTTTTCTCAGGATTCTGTGGCTCTTGCCATTATTGTATTCTTGCCAAGTACTGCTGGGTATTAACCATGATTTGCATATACCAATAAATTATGGTACTCTCCAAAAGGAATCTAACATCAAGAGAAGATAACTGAAAGAAAGATCTAACCAATTTTATAATTCAAATTTTCCAGATGTATAGGAATTTCAAACAAACATTGTGCACTCAAAACCTTAATGGAACTACCTTGAGCAATAAAAGTATCTTATATCCAAAAAGAAGAAAGATAAAGTAGTGTTTTCACCACAATACTGGCACAGTGATAGAAGACAAGATGCAGTACAAACTATGAAAAAAAATGCAAAACACTTTTCAAATGCTTATTCTAAAATCTAAAATAAAAATAACTTTTGCTTTAATAATTTGGAGACTTGGGGTTTCAAAATGAAAAAGAGAGTGTAAATTTACATTATAGTCCATGTAAGTTTTAAACGCACAATTAATTTCAAGTCTAAACATGTGGTAAACATCTGCTTAATTCTGCTACTAGGAATGAAGCCATTTAAATAAGGAAACAAAAAATAATAGCAGTATGTATAGCAGTTTATCTCTTTCACCAAACAACAGTGTTCAGCACACTGATGATTTTAGATTTTACCTCACATCCTCTTAAATGTCTATTACTTTGAATTATTATAGCATCATATCTTTTCCCAAATGTTTCACATGGGGAACATGAGTACTTATATCAACCATATTAATGACTATGAAAATTCTACTGAACGTTATATAATGCGTACTAGGTATTATTATGTAACCTGTTAACAGTATTTAATGTTAATTATATTAATTCAAAAATATTAACCATAAGTGCTTGCCAACAAGAATCAAGATCTGGGTCAAGAAAACATGAATTTAAGAATATGTTTGTAATGTGTTCCTGGTAGCAAGAAGGTAAATAAGATATAAAACAGATATTGTGGATCACCTGATCTAACTTCCATCCGAATGCTCAAGTCAATTCTACACCCTCGTGGACACGCAGCCAGTCTCTGAAGAGGTGAGGCACTCAGAATTTTGAAAAGTCTAACTTCCGTGTAGAAAATTCCCCTAAAAAAGGCCCAAATTCCCATCTTCAGATGGAAACCCATTGATCTTAGTTCCACCCCTAAAGAAATAGTAAAAATCTCCGTTCTTGCACAGGAAATACGATTATCTGAAAAGAGTTCTCATGCTTTAAATCTTTACTTCTTCAAGAAAAACATGCTTTGCTCCCCTTAAATGCCTCCTGCTTGCTGGGTTTCAGACTACTCAATAGGATGGAAGCTGCTCTCTGAATAGTCACCCAGAAGAACAGTACTCAGTGCTAGACCCAGAATTCAACTGGCTCCTTCCCTTGACCTCTGGTCTTTCAACAGCCCAGACAGAGTTGCTGGCCATTCTGAGCTACTGGGAGTCTCAAACCCATCCACCCTTGCCAGTGAGTTATTTCTCCTCTTCTATAATGAGGTGATTTTCTTAATTTTAATACAGGAGTGTCCACTTATCCCTCTCAATCCTGACTCATTTTTAGTGCAACATCACAGCCTATGGAAAGCTTTCAGAATCCTGACTGTGTTGTTCAGCTATTAGCCATTCTACCTAAGTTCACATTACAGGTAGAGCATTCCTAATCAGAAAATCCAAACTTGGCCTAAATTTTTTGAGTACCAATATGACACCACAAGTGTCATAAGTACAACTTATCTATATCAAGAGCTTCCGATCAACAGTTGTTCGACATCCATCTCCATCAGACCAAAGTGGCACTGCAATTATGATGGAGAAAACCAGAAACTTAGGTCCCTTGGTATTCAGAGTAATGTGAACTGCAATCAATATTTCAGGGAGAGAAGATTGTCTCAACAAATTTGTTGTATTTTGGGACTCTGATGTAAGCTTTCTAGCGGACTGCCTCTTCATTAGAGGGGAAAAAATGGAAAAAAATGTTTCTGACTCCATATTCCTCACCTTTAGGGAAGGGATTTACTATGAGGCCTGGGTACATAAATTTCACAATTCAGGTTCCACATTTTCTAAATAATATAATAGCCACAGATAAATGCCTTTTAATGTCATTCTAAATTGAGTGAAGAGTGATACAGACCAGGCAAATTTTACATAATCCAAGAGTAAGGCTGTGGCCTTTAGGTACTAATACAGGTATTTGCTGAGTGCTACCTGCACCAAGCACATTCAGGTTTCCAATGGTGTGAGTTTAGGGTGATGTAGAGACTTCTCCGCTGCCTCCTTATCAAATTTCTTTATAACGTGGTGGGTAGTGGGGATAGGAATCTTAAAAGGACAGAAAGACATCCTTATAAATTACATGGAAATAACAAGCCATTAAATACTAAGCAACAATCTAGGTCCCAAATTCATAAATAAATACGTTTCTAATTCTCAACAGAGAAGATCTGAATATGGTTAAGGCTCATTTTCAGCATCATACATCCTCTGGTGACATCTTCTCAAAAACCAGGGAGCCTTTGAAATTATAAGTTTTGCATTAATATTGAGAGTCCACTTTTATTCACAAAATAATTCCATTACTTAAGCACCAAATATTTCTAATAATTGGACACTTCACATGTACACAACCCAAGATTAATGATATACTGAGGCTCTAGGCTTACCAGACTTGAGGTCAGTTTTATTTTTTCATTAATTTTTGAAACTTTAAAAGAATTTCATATAAGCATTGAAGTCCAAGAAGAGAATATTTTTCACTTGTGGAATACATCTGAAACAACTTCAACAACACAGAAATAAATGTTCAAAAGATTGATCTCAACTCATTATTTCATCACTGGGATGACAAATGGGGCTAGGATTTACGTTCAGCTTAGTTTTAGATAATGGTTCTATATGATTCAATATTTTGTTAATTCTCAAATTAAACTGTTAAAAATCAAAACTAATGAGGATAATAACTGAACTAATTAGCTCAAATGTGTGTTTTGAAATGATCAAAACAGAACAAAATTTTAAAAAACTCTACTGCTTTTAGAATGAACCATGAAGTAAATCTAAGACTCCCCAAACCATTTTTAATTGTCCTACTTAAATGAATGTTGTAATTTCTTTCTGAGGTAAAGTCTACCTTGCCTCTGTTGTTGTGTACTGTTTATTTTTCCTTTGGACTTACTGTAAAGTAATGCTATTTTTAAGTACAACAGCTCTTCCTGTTGCAGAAAATTAAAAGGACAGGGAAAGAGATAATGTTCAACTTGACTAGCCTGGAGCATGACTACATAATATCTCCTGAGATCATCGTCTACTCCCCAACCAAAGGGGGATCTGTGTGTGCTATATCAGGAATACGCAGCATCTATGAAAGTTGTAAGTTAAAAAAAAAAAAGAATGTGCAACCATTAAATGAGAAACATTTCTTTCTCCATTGCTCTGAAATACAAGAAAGATGGAGGTATTTCATTCAGAATTTGGAAGAAAAATAAGTTTCAAAAATATTGATAGCAGGGGTGGAGCGATGGCTGAGGGGTTACAGCGCTTGCCTGGCATGCGTGAGAACGCGAGTTCAAACCCTAGCACCCACGTACACAACGAAGTGTTGGAGGAACGGAAGTCATATGAAAAACTAAATAAAAATTGCTTCTCTAAAAAAAATATTGATAGCTAGAGCTAGGAATAGAGCTCAGTTGCAGAGAGCTTGTCTAGCACGTGTGAGGCTCTGGTGTCAATCCCCAACACCATGGGGGAAGAAAGAAAAGTAAGATTAATTAGCTACATTCCTGACACTAAATTTGGGTTTTTACATATGCAAATAAATTTATATTCAGGTAGTGTTCACAAAGAGCCTAGAACATAAGTCAACTGATGCTGTTCCTATCAATTAAAATAGAGTAATAATGCTATTCCGGATTTTAGATAATTAGGAAGAAATCAATGTTTAGCATGCAACAGGGCCTGGGTTCAGTCCCTATCACACCCGCCCCCCCCCCCAAAATTCAGATTAATTGAACACAGTGAAATACTGTAGCTATGAATCAAAAGTCATATTCTTAAATATCAAAATACATGAATAATATTTCACATCTTGCATTATGGTACAAAATAAAACTTGAAGAACTTAGGAAAACTTTCAAAGAACAGGCTTGATACTGGAGATAAGAAGATTTGGGTTCTAATTCCAAACTTGTTATTCACATTTATTGATTCTGTGACCTTGAGCAAATTTTCTTATACTGTGATGCCCTCAATTTCAGTACCTCTAATATAGAAATGATTATAATACTGGAGTGTTATTTGGGGGATTCCATGAGAGAACATTTATAAAATATCTGGCCTAGTGCCTCACACTCAGTAGATGATCCTAAGTAATAGATGTTTTTCAACTATTCAACATGATTCTTTGGGGTTCAGTTTCTTCCTTTAGGACTTGCTGCAAAATTGCCAACATTTAACAAAGCAGAAAGGAAAGCCTATCTATCCATCCTCCAGTTACTCTGGAAATAGAAGTCTAGCACATACGTACTTTCCCACATACAAATTGGGGAGGGAGGACTGATCATTTGGCTTTTTATTTGGTTTCTACATCTGCAAAACAGATTTCCAACATAAATTCAAAGTCAATGTGCCAGTTTTTCAGCCACAAAAAAGAATCAGTTACTTGGCTGTCTCTCAAAATACAGTTGTGAAACTTAACCAAAAAATATGAGAATATATATATAACTGAATGAAAAATTATCTGAATATATATTTAAAATCACTAATGAGGGCTGGAGATGTAGCCCAGTGGTAGAACACTTGTTTAGTGTGCTTGACACCCTGGGTTTAGTTTGTATCACTGAAAAAAAAAAAAAAGAAAAGAAAAAGAAAAAAAGAAAAAAAATCGTTAATGATTAATACTAAAGATGGCATATTGTCCTTACAAGCCAAAATACTTTAGCAAAGAATAAAAGTTATCTTTCAAGGTTACAAGTATCCACTTGATTAAAAAATAAACCAAAAACATCTTAATGTGTGTATACACAAAACACTGCCTTCTCTCTGCAGAATTAGAGATGAAGAAGAAAAAACAGCTAGTCTTAAAGAGTTATGGTCTCTTATAATCAACGGGTCCTTCAGCCACCTCCCTGACCATTCCTCCAGCTTCTACTTACATGCTGTCAATGACAGGGATGCCACTAGTTTTCAAATTCCCCATTCCTCACTTCCACAGCCCTGAGAGTATTACCAGCATCCTATGCCACAGACCTGAATATGCAGTGGGGAGAGGGTCCCAATTAACCATACCCCAACCACTCACCACAAACACCAAGCAAAAAAGGTCAGTACCTTTTTAATGTAAAAGCAGGAAAAGAACTTTAATTTATATGGCCACATTGTGAAGGCAAAACAAATTTCAGCACCTAAGCCCTGTCATCCAGGTGCTAAGAGGACATTTTAGGTTTAAATAGAGGAAGAATTGGGAAGGGGAACATTGCCAGGCAAGAGAAGATTTCTATATAATTGACTGTGAAACGGTGTTCTGGTTGATCAATTCAGTCCTGACTCTCCAAGTGATTCCCTCCAAAGAATTCCTTATCACTTTAGGGGCCAATTTCCACTTGCTGCTCAGTATGTTGTTGTTTGAGACCTGTGATCCTAGAAGGGGTCGATGCCTGGAGAGTTCTAGACACCACTCTAGGGATCTGAAACAGGATACTGCAAAACTTGCGTCAGTCTTCAAGGGAAAAGAGATAGTTCAGTTAAATTTAGGAACAATAAATTTTGTATTCATAGTTTTTATTTGGATATTCTTGAAATGATTGACATGCCTATGTGCAGCACTGAGCAGGGTCCTGGCCCAAAATTTAAGTTAATAAAGGAGACAGATAAAAAGTGAAGGCAGAGATGCCAAGCTATACCCTACATTTGGATATCTGCAGGCCTAAGTGTCACTGCTTTTAGTAAAGGTAGCCTTAGTCCCTGTTATAATAGGAAGCTCTTCCCCCAAAATAAAACTACCAAGAAACTCCAAGCATCATTTTTTTAAAAGTTTGTCCTACCATGAATTATGCATAAGCAATTAACTAAAAAGTCAGTTTTTTAATATATAATATAATTAGATGCTTTCTAAAGATAGGAATTGTTTCTCAGCCAAAGAATCAGCCACAGTGAAGGTGCAGTAAAACTGTGATGTTAGCATGAAAATGTATAGCAATCTTGGCAACTGGAAGACATCAAGAAGACACTTTCTTTAAACAACCTTATTTTCCCAGTATTATACACAGCTGTGGTGGTTATTTCTATCACTTTCACATGATCTTGTCTTAAAATTGGGTATATTTTTCTTCCTAAATTAAAATAAGTATTATTTCCATATAAGTAATTTATAATTACTTATAAAACTTCTTTAGTGGGCTGGAGCGGTGGCTTGGGGGTTTGGGCACTTGCCCAGCATTCGTGGGGACGCGGGTTCAAACCCCAGCACCCATGTACACAACTAAGTGTCAGAGCAATGACAGCCACATGAAAAACTAAATAAAAGATGTATTCTCTCTCTCTCTGTCTCATTGTCCTTCTCTCCTTAAAAAAAAAAGAAAACTTTTTAAGGGTCTTCATAGAGATGTCAAGAAAGGAAATAATCCTTCAAAAGGTATGAATTTACATGATTGGCTTATAAATGATTATGTGCTTGCTTATTCCCTACTATACACTAGAAATAATTTCTGTTTATGGTATTAACAAGGGAGAGAGGCAGATTCAAGCCCTAGTAGTCTATAACACTATATATGTATGTGTATATATATATATATATATGTAAATGTCATATATATTATATATAGATGTGATACATATACAGACTATGTGACAGTTATTCTTGGCCTACAAAGCCAAAAAATATAGTTTATTATATACTGAAAATATTTTTATTCCTATTTCAGTTGAGGACAATATTTTTTTCATTATCCTCATAAAAGTTTTTATTTAACAAGCCAAGAAAATTGACAATAGATACAAAATTTAATTCAATAT
The DNA here is from genome assembly GCA_004027875.1 of Aplodontia rufa. Lineage (NCBI taxonomy): Eukaryota > Metazoa > Chordata > Mammalia > Rodentia > Aplodontiidae > Aplodontia > Aplodontia rufa. Next base: position 17,656 of record PVKS010027128.1, on the reverse strand, counting down.
AGTTCAATAGATTCTCATTCAGTGCAATAAATTATTTTTAGCTGCTTATTATTTATAACATATCTAGAAAATCTGGAAACTACAGTAAACACAAAAGTGAGAGACCTGATTTTTAGGGACTAATCTACTTTGTCTTTTATAGAATGTAAATTGACTCTATCTAACAAACACCTCAAAACTGTTCAAATGTCTTCACAACGTACTTACTTATGTTCACAATCTTACTTTACACAAAGGAAATAGGTGAACCTGACATAGCTAGTACAGTTTTACCATCCTTTGATAAAAATGGCAGGATTTTATGTCACTTTCTCTTGTTTTCATTGTTCAGGAATCCAGAACACTGTTCTTCATATGAAAAGAAAGTGCTGCTTCTTACAAATGTATTTATTATAAGTTTTGTAGACAATTGAGAGCATTTTGAAATAATCCAAATGTACAAATTAAGGAAAAGGTTGATCAAATTTTTGTGTGTTTTATGGGGAAAAATTCTAAGTTATTACTCTAGAAGAATGTTAAATAGTAATAGGAGTTAGCATCTTAATATTAACCAGAATAGTAACAAAATGTAATGCAAGTCTATTTATATGCACACATTTAGAACAAACGCGGTGATATAAACAAAAATATTCACTGCATTCATCTCATCACTTGTAGGAACTTAAACCATTTTCATTATTTCTCCCATACTGTAATTTACAAATTTGCAATAATACAGATACTTCATTACTTACAAAATGATTTTCAAAAACATCATATTTAAGTTTTTAAAAAAAAGATATTTGAATTAAAATAGAATAAATTTCTATAAATTTTAACTAATACTAACAGTAGCATTACAACAAAGCAGTTTTGGCCTAGAGTGGTGGCTCAGCGGTTGTGAAACTTGCCTGGCAAGTGCAAGGATGTGAGTTCAAACCCTAGTACCAAGTACAAAATGAAGTGTCAGAACAATGAAAGCCAAATGAAAAACTAAATAAAATTGATTCTTTCTCTCTCTCTCTCTCTCTCTCTCACTGTCCTTCTCTCTTAAAAATGAAAACAACAACAATGACAAAGCAGTCTTTGAAATAAATTTCTAGGACTGAATTCTTGCTTTGGAAACTATCAACTATATATATGTATATATAGTTGTGTGTGTATATATATATATATATATATATATATATATATATATATATATAATTTGAACTATATATCGTTTCCCCATCCCTCTTTACCAAAATGTTTATGCCTGTATGCCTCTATCCCCGGAATCTCAAAATCTGCTATGTTACTCAGCAAAAGTAATTTTACAGAGAGTTAATAATACAGACTTTAAAGCACAAAGATGAGGAAGGGAGGAATCACTCCGTATGCTCAACCACATTAACTTCATTAACTTTTAAAAGGAGAAGAATTCCTTCATTTGAAACAGCAAGGTCAAAGGTGCCAAACAATGATGTAGTGCTTGAGAATCTGGGAGGACATGAACCTCTACCAAGAAAGACGAGGACCTGAATTTTGCAAGCAACTTGAAGGAACACAGAAGTGGACTTCATTCAGAGGCTCTGAAGTAGTTTGGGTGTGGTTTCAGTGCCTCCCCAAGTCTCCAGGTGTCTTAATTTTATCACTGATGTGAGGTACTGAGGTGGTGAAAACTTAATCTATGGTGTTTAGAACTGGGGCCTTTGGAAAGGGATGAGGCTTAAAAATGGATATTAGGATGGATCCCCTATGATTGAATCCTGATAGTTTTTAAAGAAGAGGGAGGGAGACCAGACAGATTCAGATACATAAATGTGTTACCTGTCTCTGGCCATGTACTGTTTTGTGATGCCTCAAGACCCTTTCAGCAAGAAGGACATCACCAGATAAGTCTCATAGAACTTGAACCTGCAAAACAATGAACCAAAATAAACCTCTTTGCTTCATAAGCAGCCTATCTCATGTATTTCCTTAGAGTAACAAAACTGACTAACACAGCATCTGAAAGAAATGTAGTCTTGATGGTAGGCTATGAACCTACTTTAGAGAGATTGGTTGAGTTCATCTAAACCTCCAACATACAGAAATATGAAAAAATAAACTTGTGCCATTTTAGGCTTCAAAGTGTGTGGTCATGTCTTACAGAAGCAATAGAAATCTAATGAATCAAGCTGATCTTAGCCTTTTAAAAATCTAATTTATTTATATAATTGATATGATATCATTTCCTATGTACACTTGTACACATGTAATATTGCTTCCTATTATTTAAATTTTATTTCAGGTGCCCATAACTGGTGTGATATCCTTTATTATGATGTTTATAATTATCACTATTATTTTGGAAAAATTATTTAAAAAATTTAAAGCTACTAAATTTCACTGTACCATAACAAAGTTGAGCCCATTTTAGTTATATCAGAAGCATATCCATAATTACATTTCTCAAAAGACCTGTGTAGAGGCTGAGGCAGGAGGATCACAAGTTCAAGGCCAGCCTCAGCAATTAGACAGGCCCTAAGCAACTTAGCCAGTCTCTGTTTCAAATAAAAAATAAAAAGTGTTGGAGATTTAGCTAAGTGGTAAAACATCTCTGGGTTCATTCCCTGGTATCAAAAAATAAAAAAAAAATAAGCCCTGTCTATGCTCTCTCTTCCTGTCCATGCTTGCCCTTCCACCATTTCAAACCAAATTCTGCCCTGTTGTTTCACAGAAAAATGCTTTCAGCAGGCTGTGATGGCCCTTACCCTCACCCAGGCAGACTCCCTGATCCTATCATTCCTGATATCCTTGACAGCTAGCAACATATTTCTTTACAATCATTGCTTCCAAGTAGTGTTTTCCTCCTGGATAGGGGGCCTGTTGAACTGCACATATACATGCTTTTTTTTTTAACAGAGAGAGGGACAGTGAGAGAGACAGAGAAAGAGAGAAACAACTTTATTTAGTTTTTCACATGGCCTTCGTTGCTCCAACACTTAGTTGTGTATGTGGTGCTGGGGTTTGAACCCGGGTCCTCGTGCTTGTCAGGCAAGCGCCGAAACCGCTGAGCCACCGCTCCAGCCCCTATACATGCTTTTTATTAGTAATGTTTCCTTCTGTTTTCCCTTTGAAGGGTTTTTGGTTCCCATTTTTCACTTTCTTCCTTTAGAAAACAAAATATATATTTGTGATGGACACTCCTTTGTTTTTGCTACTTATCCACTTCAAAGAAATCCTTTTCTCACAATTTTGCTTCTTTTTGTGGAACTTTCTCAAGTCTGACTGTGTATTCCTGTATTTTCAAAATTGGAGGACTTCCAATGTGATTTTTCACTTTTCTTTGTTTTATATTTCTTGTCTTTATTTCCTGGGATGAATCAGCTCCCTTGCCATTCCCTTGATTTTCTTTTTCCTCTCACCATATGTACCTTTCCTTTAAACCCTCTTTTGTTCGGTGCACAGCCTGCCCTACTATCATGGTGGTGATTCTCCTCTCTCAGCTCTGCATAGGCCAGGTTTCTGCAGTGCATAGCAAGCATCCTGCTCAACCATTTTATTATCTTAGTGGAGCCATTTAATTTCTAGAGGCCCAACTACTTGTGAAGAGTACATCCTGCCTGGAATTTGAGGTCTTGGTATGTTTATAGCATCCTTTCTCAGTTGGTCCAAATATCACTGTATTTGGCAGATATTCTTTAGAGTCTGTGGTCTGAGATTGTGGCTATTTAATGAAAGACAGCAATTTCTTGCTTTTTATTCATTTTCTTCCTTTCTGGGCTTCCAGGCACACTAATGGAATAAAAAAATGGCTGTGTACCACCATCTTTGACTAGGTCTACATTTAATATTTAAACAATTTGGAGCAAGGCCAGTAAACATTTTTTCCCTTTAGAAAAACCAACCAAACATAACCTATTCAAAAAGTCTTAATTTAATTACAGCATGAGAAAAGAAATTTAATGGGCAATTTACTGTTCTAAACATTTCTGAAGACAGATATTACTTCTAAAAGTGAGATCATTATTTTGGCAAAACTTCGCTGTTGCTTTATATGCAAATCAATAGGTACTCTGCTTTCTATTGATTAATAACCATGAGTAGGTATTTACATTCATTTCAGTGGCTATGGATTCCAACATTTGTTGAACTTGTGAACTTCACTAAAAAAAAAATTCTTGAAACTCATGGTTGGAAAATTACGACCCTTGTGAATGCCAGGGATTCTCATTTAATTTCATCCAGAATAATTTCAGTCTGAGTACTTTGAGGAGGGAGGTTCTTTCCAAAGATATTACATTTAGAAGCTAACGCTAGGGCCAGGTGTGGTGCTGCACACTTGTAATCCCAGCCACTAGGGAACCTGAGGAAGAAGAATTTGAAGTTCCAGGCCAGCCTTGGCAACTTAGTACAACCCAGTATCAAAATAAAAATTAAAAGGGCTTGGGAGGTAGTTCTTTCATGGAGCATCCCTAGGTTCAATCCCCAGTATCAGAAGAGAAAAAAATGAAAGAAAGAAAAAGAAAATCCTAACACTAGGGTGCAGCTCAGTGTTCCAGTTCTTGCTGGTATATGTAAGGCCCTGGTTTCCATCCAAAACACCACAAATAGGAAAGGTTAACACTATTTAATGTCGATGCCCACCTATTTCACTCAACCTTGCCAAGTAGGAATGAGGCTTTTATAAACCCTACCACTTGTTAAGTTTATATCCTGGTACTCTAGCCAAAAAAAAGAAAAAAAAAGAAAAAATCGCCTTTTAAAATTCAAATCTTGTCTCCATTTATAATTTAATTCATTTCTTTTAAAATCCATGAATAAATTAAAACTAATTACTACAGGCTTCAAAATGTCTGCATCTCTTTTCTCTTGGGGCACCCTCTGTGCACTGAATTATCATTACCTCACATGCAGAAAAGCACAATTCACTACAATGGCTAAGTACATATTTAATTGACTTAGAAATAATGTCTTTTATATATAATTATTTTCTTTTGGGCAAATAATTTATTAATAATTATTGTTATGTATACCCTAGTATTATATATCCCATTTATACCACTAAGGAAACATTTCCCTAATGTAGACATTTTCATCATTCACAAACAAAACAAAACAAAACAAAAACATTGCCTAGGTATAAAATGAATTTTCAGTAGAGCTAAGTGTTTTGTAGTAAAGAGTGGGGGAAATGAATAACTGCTAGATTGTGATCCCAGAGGAGCTGAGTTATAGAGTCAGGAGGAAGAAAAGGGGGAGAGGGAGGGATTGTGTCTCTGAGGAACACAGTGTGTCCTGGCTCAAGAGATACCTGTGATAAACATCACCTGACAAGTGTCCAGAGACCGGAGCAATATTCTATCAAGTATTTTTTAATTCAGTTGCACACAAGTCAACTCAGCTTTGCCTGGAGACCCTACCAGACAGTTAGCTGGTGTGCATATAATTATCTGTCTCTCAGAATTTTGGAGTGGGAAACAGCAAAAAGAGGTGTGCGTAGTGTTTTAAATGGGAATAAATAAAAGAGCCTGCTATTCAAGAGAGCTGAAACTCAGGAATTCATTCCATTGCTGAGTTGTTTATGCTTTATTTAGCATACTTAAGGAGCAATATTTTTTTAATTTTGAAGATTATCACCATTGTTTTGCTTATATGTTTAAAAATATCTAAAGCAATTCAAGAGATACCTCCTTTATCTTATTTGTCATATCAAAGAACCAATGTAGGATTCTTTGCATGCATTACAAACACCAAGTAATATTCATAATTAATCAAATCATACTTACCAACCTAAGCAAGCTTAGATTGTCCTCTTCAGAATTCATTTACGTATATAGTAGTTAAAATTCCTCTGATGTCCAAGACAGAACTCCTTCACAGAAGTTTTGGTACCCCAGTCCTATTTGGTTTTTGATGGTGCTAGGATTGAACCCATAGGCACTCTACCACTGAGCTATATCCCTACCACTGAGCTATATCCCTAAACTTTTTTTTATTTTTCTTTTGAGACAGGTCTCACTATGTTGCCCAGGTTGACCTCAAACTTGCCATCTTCCTGCCTTAGCCTCTCAAGGTACAGGAATTTCCAGACATGCACCTCCACACCCAGTTTTAGCCCCATTTGGAAATAAGAAACTGTTATATATACATTAGAACAAGAATATATGAATTTGAAAGTCATATCTGTATAAAGCTGAGGCAGTAGGATCACAAATTCAAGGCCAGCCTTGGCAAGTTAGTGAGGGCCTGTCTAAAAAAAAAGAAAAAGGAAAAGATACAGGAAAGAAGAAAAGAAAGAAGGAAGAGAGGGAGGGATGGTTAGTGATATAGCTCATTGGTATAGCACTTCTGTGTTTAATGCCTATTACTACAAAAATCAAACTCTCACAAAGCAAAATGAAGCAATGCTCAGACAGCTACACATGTTTATACAGATCTTAGTTCCTATCTTCTCTGCTTCTACTGGACATATCTTTGCTCCTTGATTTGACAATTAAGAGGGAAACAGAATCAACTCAACTAATAATTATGCTCATGATCATCTTTAAAGTAATATGCATTTTCTGTGTTCCATAGATTGTCCTCATACCACCAGACAAGACAACATAATTTAGAAACTGATAATATATTTTGAATTTAAAGCAAAAAATTTTAAACAAAGATAGAAAAAAAGAGAGAGAATCAATATGTAGTGGGCTTTTTATCTTATCAGCAAACTATTTATAGCTATCTTGTTTGATATATTATCACCAGCCATAGGTGGCTATTGAGTGCTTGGAAAAATGCTAGTCAAAATTGAGTGTTTTTTTTTAAGACAGAAGGACAGAGAGAGAGAGAGAGATAAAGAGAGTATCAATTTTATTTTAGTTTTTCATGTGTCTTTAGTTGCTCTGACACTTCATTTTGTACGTGGTGCTAGGGGTCGAACTTGGGTCCTTGTGCTTGCCAGGCAACCACCATTAAGCACTGAGCCACCATTCCAGCCCCCCAAATTGAGTTATAAGTATAAAACACACACCAAATCTGAAAGCTTATTTTTTAAAAAGTAAAACATCTCATTAATAACTTTTACACTGATGAGAGGTGGAAATAATATTCTGGGTGGATTAAGCAGGATAACATACATTATCAAAGTATATTTAAACTTCTTAAAACTGTGGTGACTAGAAAATGCTAACTTATAACTGTAGTTTTCCATATTGTCTTCCTATTAGGCAGCAGGGTTTTTTCCTTTTGGTCTGTTTTTTCTGGTGCTGAAGATTGAACCTATGCCTTCACACATGCACTCTATCACTGAGCTACACTGCTAGTTTAGGACAGTGTGGATTTTGAGACTGCTGTTTCAATTATCTGTGAAGCAGTTTAATTATGTATTAGATTAAAATGAAGGTAAAAATCAGCTTGCTGATTTTATCACAAGCTGTTCAAAACACTATTTGGAAAATCTTCTCTCTGAAATATGTTCTATAATTCATTGAAGGCATAAAACTCCCCCTTTTCTTGGCTTAATACACAGACTGGGGCTTAACTCAGTTAAGCTTTTAAGAAATATAAGACCATATATTTGCTCCCTGGTGGCTTCACAGTTATTAAAAGTTACCTATCTTTCAGTAAGAGCCATTGTTAGAAAATTATCCTCATAAAATAATTCAGATTGGGTGCCCTGGGATCTAAGGGCCAAAAGAGAGTCCCACTTCCCATTAAAATTGTCTCCATTTTCAGCTCTTATAAGAAGAAGCCAATGTGTTATGAAGCATCAATACATTCATGTTGAGAGTTGACCTGTATTGGCAACTCACCAAGCACCAAATACTGATTATATAGACCTGAATATTCCTCTTCATTTTTCTTGCTTCTCCACATTCTCTCCTACATCATAGATCAGCATAAAATGGTAATCTAATTATTACAATTATTAATTATGCTCATGATTAATTTGGAATACCTGACACAAAATGTAAACAGGTGCAGTGAAAGACAACACACAGTCTTAATGAAATCATTTCACCTGAAAAAGTTTGATATCATTATCAGTCAAATAACTGCACTTAATTTCCTCTCAGTTAGGCATATTCATTGAGCTGTGTTACTAAAACTGTGTTTCAATGCAAAACATTTAATGTGCACCTGAACTATGGCCTTGAACTGCAAGCTCACACCCTGCCTCAGCCTCCCAGCCAGGATGGCGCTAAAATAAAGTCATCAGTCCCTGTTTTTTACTTCCCCTGAGCACCTTCCCACCCTCCTGCCAAATACCTAGTCCCCTCGAGAATATGACTCATTTTCTTGGAACCTCCAAACACTACAAGGTTTACAAGCCTTTTATAAAGTGTCATGTAAGCTGTTTACATTGGAAATTATGGGCAAAATGTTGACTGAAAAGAATAAAAACAATAATGCTTTGCCAAAAATCACCAGGGCTTTCATCTGAACACAGTATTCCTGACATATAGGATGGAGAAGTGGGAAGACCCAGGCAGAATGAGCTGTGGAGCTTTCAGAGGAAAGTCTAGAATAACTGGGCATGAACTGCATGAAATGCATCTACAAAACACACTGAGTGTTAGCACCCAGTGGTGTGCAGGCTCTTCAGGCATGTGAGCCCTCCCTTACTTAAACTAAAATAGAACTTTTAACCCAGGCATGAAGTCACCCCAGTGATCATCTAACCGAAGCCCCCTGGAACCTCTGCCCTCTTCCGGTTCAGTCATAGTGAAAAGTGGGAGTAACACAGAGCCATTCTATCATTTGTAGGATACAAAATTTATTGTTCCTAAATTTAGCTGAACTATCTCTTTTCCCTTGAAGACTGACGCAAGTTTTGCAGTATCCTGTTTCAGATCCCTAGAGTGGTGTCTAGAACTCTCCAGGCATCGACCCCTTCTAGGATCACAGGTCTCAAACAACAACATACTGAGCAGCAAGTGGAAATTGGCCCCTAAAGTGATAAGGAATTCTTTGGAGGGAATCACTTGGAGAGTCAGGACTGAATTGATCAACCAGAACACCGTTTCACAGTCAATTATATAGAAATCTTCTCTTGCCTGGCAATGTTCCCCTTCCCAATTCTTCCTCTATTTAAACCTAAAATGTCCTCTTAGCACCTGGATGACAGGGCTTAGGTGCTGAAATTTGTTTTGCCTTCACAATGTGGCCATATAAATTAAAGTTCTTTTCCTGCTTTTACATTAAAAAGGTACTGACCTTTTTTGCTTGGTGTTTGTGGTGAGTGGTTGGGGTATGGTTAATTGGGACCCTCTCCCCACTGCATATTCAGGTCTGTGGCATAGGATGCTGGTAATACTCTCAGGGCTGTGGAAGTGAGGAATGGGGAATTTGAAAACTAGTGGCATCCCTGTCATTGACAGCATGTAAGTAGAAGCTGGAGGAATGGTCAGGGAGGTGGCTGAAGGACCCGTTGATTATAAGAGACCATAACTCTTTAAGACTAGCTGTTTTTTCTTCTTCATCTCTAATTCTGCAGAGAGAAGGCAGTGTTTTGTGTATACACACATTAAGATGTTTTTGGTTTATTTTTTAATCAAGTGGATACTTGTAACCTTGAAAGATAACTTTTATTCTTTGCTAAAGTATTTTGGCTTGTAAGGACAATATGCCATCTTTAGTATTAATCATTAACGATTTTTTTTCTTTTTTTCTTTTTCTTTTCTTTTTTTTTTTTTTCAGTGATACAAACTAAACCCAGGGTGTCAAGCACACTAAACAAGTGTTCTACCACTGGGCTACATCTCCAGCCCTCATTAGTGATTTTAAATATATATTCAGATAATTTTTCATTCAGTTATATATATATTCTCATATTTTTTGGTTAAGTTTCACAACTGTATTTTGAGAGACAGCCAAGTAACTGATTCTTTTTTGTGGCTGAAAAACTGGCACATTGACTTTGAATTTATGTTGGAAATCTGTTTTGCAGATGTAGAAACCAAATAAAAAGCCAAATGATCAGTCCTCCCTCCCCAATTTGTATGTGGGAAAGTACGTATGTGCTAGACTTCTATTTCCAGAGTAACTGGAGGATGGATAGATAGGCTTTCCTTTCTGCTTTGTTAAATGTTGGCAATTTTGCAGCAAGTCCTAAAGGAAGAAACTGAACCCCAAAGAATCATGTTGAATAGTTGAAAAACATCTATTACTTAGGATCATCTACTGAGTGTGAGGCACTAGGCCAGATATTTTATAAATGTTCTCTCATGGAATCCCCCAAATAACACTCCAGTATTATAATCATTTCTATATTAGAGGTACTGAAATTGAGGGCATCACAGTATAAGAAAATTTGCTCAAGGTCACAGAATCAATAAATGTGAATAACAAGTTTGGAATTAGAACCCAAATCTTCTTATCTCCAGTATCAAGCCTGTTCTTTGAAAGTTTTCCTAAGTTCTTCAAGTTTTATTTTGTACCATAATGCAAGATGTGAAATATTATTCATGTATTTTGATATTTAAGAATATGACTTTTGATTCATAGCTACAGTATTTCACTGTGTTCAATTAATCTGAATTTTGGGGGGGGGGGCGGGTGTGATAGGGACTGAACCCAGGCCCTGTTGCATGCTAAACATTGATTTCTTCCTAATTATCTAAAATCCGGAATAGCATTATTACTCTATTTTAATTGATAGGAACAGCATCAGTTGACTTATGTTCTAGGCTCTTTGTGAACACTACCTGAATATAAATTTATTTGCATATGTAAAAACCCAAATTTAGTGTCAGGAATGTAGCTAATTAATCTTACTTTTCTTTCTTCCCCCATGGTGTTGGGGATTGACACCAGAGCCTCACACGTGCTAGACAAGCTCTCTGCAACTGAGCTCTATTCCTAGCTCTAGCTATCAATATTTTTTTTAGAGAAGCAATTTTTATTTAGTTTTTCATATGACTTCCGTTCCTCCAACACTTCGTTGTGTACGTGGGTGCTAGGGTTTGAACTCGCGTTCTCACGCATGCCAGGCAAGCGCTGTAACCCCTCAGCCATCGCTCCACCCCTGCTATCAATATTTTTGAAACTTATTTTTCTTCCAAATTCTGAATGAAATACCTCCATCTTTCTTGTATTTCAGAGCAATGGAGAAAGAAATGTTTCTCATTTAATGGTTGCACATTCTTTTTTTTTTTTAACTTACAACTTTCATAGATGCTGCGTATTCCTGATATAGCACACACAGATCCCCCTTTGGTTGGGGAGTAGACGATGATCTCAGGAGATATTATGTAGTCATGCTCCAGGCTAGTCAAGTTGAACATTATCTCTTTCCCTGTCCTTTTAATTTTCTGCAACAGGAAGAGCTGTTGTACTTAAAAATAGCATTACTTTACAGTAAGTCCAAAGGAAAAATAAACAGTACACAACAACAGAGGCAAGGTAGACTTTACCTCAGAAAGAAATTACAACATTCATTTAAGTAGGACAATTAAAAATGGTTTGGGGAGTCTTAGATTTACTTCATGGTTCATTCTAAAAGCAGTAGAGTTTTTTAAAATTTTGTTCTGTTTTGATCATTTCAAAACACACATTTGAGCTAATTAGTTCAGTTATTATCCTCATTAGTTTTGATTTTTAACAGTTTAATTTGAGAATTAACAAAATATTGAATCATATAGAACCATTATCTAAAACTAAGCTGAACGTAAATCCTAGCCCCATTTGTCATCCCAGTGATGAAATAATGAGTTGAGATCAATCTTTTGAACATTTATTTCTGTGTTGTTGAAGTTGTTTCAGATGTATTCCACAAGTGAAAAATATTCTCTTCTTGGACTTCAATGCTTATATGAAATTCTTTTAAAGTTTCAAAAATTAATGAAAAAATAAAACTGACCTCAAGTCTGGTAAGCCTAGAGCCTCAGTATATCATTAATCTTGGGTTGTGTACATGTGAAGTGTCCAATTATTAGAAATATTTGGTGCTTAAGTAATGGAATTATTTTGTGAATAAAAGTGGACTCTCAATATTAATGCAAAACTTATAATTTCAAAGGCTCCCTGGTTTTTGAGAAGATGTCACCAGAGGATGTATGATGCTGAAAATGAGCCTTAACCATATTCAGATCTTCTCTGTTGAGAATTAGAAACGTATTTATTTATGAATTTGGGACCTAGATTGTTGCTTAGTATTTAATGGCTTGTTATTTCCATGTAATTTATAAGGATGTCTTTCTGTCCTTTTAAGATTCCTATCCCCACTACCCACCACGTTATAAAGAAATTTGATAAGGAGGCAGCGGAGAAGTCTCTACATCACCCTAAACTCACACCATTGGAAACCTGAATGTGCTTGGTGCAGGTAGCACTCAGCAAATACCTGTATTAGTACCTAAAGGCCACAGCCTTACTCTTGGATTATGTAAAATTTGCCTGGTCTGTATCACTCTTCACTCAATTTAGAATGACATTAAAAGGCATTTATCTGTGGCTATTATATTATTTAGAAAATGTGGAACCTGAATTGTGAAATTTATGTACCCAGGCCTCATAGTAAATCCCTTCCCTAAAGGTGAGGAATATGGAGTCAGAAACATTTTTTTCCATTTTTTCCCCTCTAATGAAGAGGCAGTCCGCTAGAAAGCTTACATCAGAGTCCCAAAATACAACAAATTTGTTGAGACAATCTTCTCTCCCTGAAATATTGATTGCAGTTCACATTACTCTGAATACCAAGGGACCTAAGTTTCTGGTTTTCTCCATCATAATTGCAGTGCCACTTTGGTCTGATGGAGATGGATGTCGAACAACTGTTGATCGGAAGCTCTTGATATAGATAAGTTGTACTTATGACACTTGTGGTGTCATATTGGTACTCAAAAAATTTAGGCCAAGTTTGGATTTTCTGATTAGGAATGCTCTACCTGTAATGTGAACTTAGGTAGAATGGCTAATAGCTGAACAACACAGTCAGGATTCTGAAAGCTTTCCATAGGCTGTGATGTTGCACTAAAAATGAGTCAGGATTGAGAGGGATAAGTGGACACTCCTGTATTAAAATTAAGAAAATCACCTCATTATAGAAGAGGAGAAATAACTCACTGGCAAGGGTGGATGGGTTTGAGACTCCCAGTAGCTCAGAATGGCCAGCAACTCTGTCTGGGCTGTTGAAAGACCAGAGGTCAAGGGAAGGAGCCAGTTGAATTCTGGGTCTAGCACTGAGTACTGTTCTTCTGGGTGACTATTCAGAGAGCAGCTTCCATCCTATTGAGTAGTCTGAAACCCAGCAAGCAGGAGGCATTTAAGGGGAGCAAAGCATGTTTTTCTTGAAGAAGTAAAGATTTAAAGCATGAGAACTCTTTTCAGATAATCGTATTTCCTGTGCAAGAACGGAGATTTTTACTATTTCTTTAGGGGTGGAACTAAGATCAATGGGTTTCCATCTGAAGATGGGAATTTGGGCCTTTTTTAGGGGAATTTTCTACACGGAAGTTAGACTTTTCAAAATTCTGAGTGCCTCACCTCTTCAGAGACTGGCTGCGTGTCCACGAGGGTGTAGAATTGACTTGAGCATTCGGATGGAAGTTAGATCAGGTGATCCACAATATCTGTTTTATATCTTATTTACCTTCTTGCTACCAGGAACACATTACAAACATATTCTTAAATTCATGTTTTCTTGACCCAGATCTTGATTCTTGTTGGCAAGCACTTATGGTTAATATTTTTGAATTAATATAATTAACATTAAATACTGTTAACAGGTTACATAATAATACCTAGTACGCATTATATAACGTTCAGTAGAATTTTCATAGTCATTAATATGGTTGATATAAGTACTCATGTTCCCCATGTGAAACATTTGGGAAAAGATATGATGCTATAATAATTCAAAGTAATAGACATTTAAGAGGATGTGAGGTAAAATCTAAAATCATCAGTGTGCTGAACACTGTTGTTTGGTGAAAGAGATAAACTGCTATACATACTGCTATTATTTTTTGTTTCCTTATTTAAATGGCTTCATTCCTAGTAGCAGAATTAAGCAGATGTTTACCACATGTTTAGACTTGAAATTAATTGTGCGTTTAAAACTTACATGGACTATAATGTAAATTTACACTCTCTTTTTCATTTTGAAACCCCAAGTCTCCAAATTATTAAAGCAAAAGTTATTTTTATTTTAGATTTTAGAATAAGCATTTGAAAAGTGTTTTGCATTTTTTTTCATAGTTTGTACTGCATCTTGTCTTCTATCACTGTGCCAGTATTGTGGTGAAAACACTACTTTATCTTTCTTCTTTTTGGATATAAGATACTTTTATTGCTCAAGGTAGTTCCATTAAGGTTTTGAGTGCACAATGTTTGTTTGAAATTCCTATACATCTGGAAAATTTGAATTATAAAATTGGTTAGATCTTTCTTTCAGTTATCTTCTCTTGATGTTAGATTCCTTTTGGAGAGTACCATAATTTATTGGTATATGCAAATCATGGTTAATACCCAGCAGTACTTGGCAAGAATACAATAATGGCAAGAGCCACAGAATCCTGAGAAAAAAGGCCAAATCAGATTTAGTTTGTCATCATCACAGCTCATTTCACAGGTCCGGTTATCATAATTAACATTACTTTTCATTCTTTCACATTTTAGCTGGTGGCCTGGTTGATGAGGCATATGGCACATGTGGATATAGTCAAGCTGATGGTGATGACTTCAAGTGGGAGCAAGTGAAACCTTGACCAAACCAACTTCTGATCCATGGATACCATCAGGTTTGCTTTTAGTGTAAACTTTCCTTTTTAAAGAAAAGGGAGCCCAAGAGTCTTAAGCATATTCAGCGTTCACTAGATAGTGTTGAATGATGGAGGGTGATTGAGTATGGGTGTCAATGGCTGAATTACCTAGTGAGGATGGTACAATTACAAGAGTTTTCACTTTATATCTCCTCCCCTTACAGTCCAATTATGGTTTATTTCCTTTATCTTTAGGTACACCTTAGCTAGATTAATGGGCCTTACCCAAATGGTCATTTCCCAAGCAGGGGATATGGGAGACAGATGGATGTTTCATCTGGAAAATGTATCTCATGGATAAAATTTTACTGGGAGAATCCAAATAAAGTCTCTGTCTGTCACAGATAGGAGACCTTGAAGGTGACTTAACATTTCTCAGCCTCAGGGGCTCAGTTTATACCTGGGAGATCTGAGAGAATGCCCCCCTTCCCATCTTGAAAGCATTCAGAAAATCAAAGTCTGTGGATGTTTTCCCCATTGTGGAAGTACTGAGTCACTTTTCTGCTAAGGGAAAGACATTTCTTTCACTGAACAGCAGCAAGAATTCTACTTGTGTTTTGGAAAGAAGGGTAGGAAGATGGTGATTGGTGAACTCTGGTCATACTGCAGCTTGACCATTTTGCTGGATCTCCTTTTCAGGCTGTGACCTTGGATTACCCTTTGAAAAGTTCAAGTTTGCAGATTCATTATTCAGATGGAATGATGAGCATGCCAGATTTAGGACTGAGGCTAGTAAAACACGTTCTTGTGACTTGAATTTCAGATAAAACAGTCTCTTTGTACTTTCTAATGAATATTAAGCTTTCCATTAATGCACCTACATGCAGCAAAAATTACATTTAGTGAGTAATCTTGTAAAGGTGGATCTTGAAACATGAGGTAGAGTGTGATGTTGATCTCAGCTTTAGCAATTGCCATGCCCACCATGTTCCTGCCAGCCTTTCTTTGGTTACCTCCTTATAAGTACCAAGAAAGGAGCACTGAGTTCTTTAATACTGTGGCTTTGATAGGTCTCAGAACATCTCCAGCTGTTGGCAGACTCCCTGCAGCTCATATTCTCCTTTTCTATCTCTTGTTTTCTACTGTGTGTCCTTATGGAAGTGACTGTAGTTTCCCCAATTCTAGTTCCCACTTGCATTCTTATCAGTGATGGGAAGAGGGGGACACAGCTGTGCTTTTTCTATGGCATTTAGCCTCTGGGACAGGTTTCTTACCCTGGAGGCCTTTTGGTCTTGACCTGCCCTTTTGTGAGTGTTCTTTCTGTGCCCAGAGAGGCTGGTGCAGCTGAGGCTAGGGGAGGTGAAAGGGCACCAGGTTCAGTCCTGGTAGATTACCCTACAAAATACACCCACACTTGCTTTGTTAACTTCTCATTTGATCAAAATTTATAATTTTTTTTCTTTCAGTGGAACCTAGGGCCCTGTATAGGTGAGGCAAGGGTTCCACCACTGAGCTACACTCCCAGCCCCCAGATCTGTAATTTTTCACCTTAGGTAGTTGATTTCATTATTGTGCCCCTTTAGAGTAAAGCCTGATTTGGAAAAAAAAATAACTTTACAACGAAGCTAAACATTGCAGAATCTTCTTTAGCCTCTGCTGAATTTCTATTTGTATCACAAAATGACAGACCTCCACTGATAAAAACAGTGGAATCTTTTCTTGGCTCCCATCTTGTCTATTGCGTCTTTCTGATTCCCCCTATTATCATCTCAGAATAAAGAGTCCACTCTATAAATTTAAAAAGAACAAGTTCCTAGCAGTGTCCATAACAAGTGGTCCTAAAGACCAAAGGCCAAGTGCATCCCAGAACATCCAGTAGTTTGTAGAAGGAACAAAGGGCAAGGGCCTGTGCAAATATTTGATATTGGATGGGATTTGTGCCTTGGAGCCATGAAGTGGGGGCATTAAAATGTTCTATTTTGATTTATTTTTGTTGATCGGTAGAATAACTAGTGGTTCATATTAAACCTTTGCAGCATAAGGTCTCCGAGTGTTACTTTCCACAAGTTATCTGATTTCTGGTAGTGATAAAATGGTTTGTTTCAGATTCCAACTTCCCAAACAAGGTGCAGCTCATTGTCAGGTTATATGGATGGTTTGGATGTCAGAGTGTCAGTGAGGGAGGGAAACACTAGTACTGTGTCTACTCCTTTGCCTGTGCTTACTTGCATGGGTGCAAGGGAAATTTCTGATAATCAGTAGTGGTTCCCTCAGATTTAATTTTTGCCATAAAATAGAATTGCAAATGTTGGCTTTCTCTTTCTAGTATTCATTAAACAAGCTTTAATCACTGTAATTTTTTGAGCTCCAGTATATGATAATTACTATTGGAGATGAAGGATTAGAAGAAAGCAAATTTTCAAAGAACTTTTACCTACATGGTAGAAAAAAGTTAGAAAAATACAATTACTAAATAATTTAAGGCTATCGATAACAAGGTGTGGGACAGGATGGAAGTGTTCTGAGAGTAGTTTTTTAGTGTAAGCCCAGTGCATTATAACAGGATGTGGACTCGTGCCAAGCTGACCCACCTACCCAAAGGAAGAAGTTAAATTCTCTGAACAATGTTGTTAGAAACAGGAAGGTCTGATCTTATGCATTTGCATACAGAGGTTGAACAATCCTAATTTCAAAACTTGAAATCTAAAATAATTCAAAATCTGAAGCTATTTTGCATGCTCACATGGCTCCCCAAGAGGAGAATCCCCCACCTGGCCTCATCTGATGGGTTGTATTCAAAGCACAGGTGCATTAAGGATACTGTATCAAATTATATTTGGTCTCTGTGTGTAAACTACATAGGAAATATGAATAAATTCCATGTTTAAACATGGGCCCCTTCCCCAGTATATACTCCATTATATTCCAAAATCTCAAACACTTCTGGTCCAAAGCATTTTGCATAAGGGGAGATTCATCCTTTCCATTCCTAATGCACAGAATTTAATATTGAGTTTCCA
>PVKS010027127.1:0-27854 GCA_004027875.1 Aplodontia rufa | reverse complement strand
TCTACCTGATTGTTTTGTGTGTTTGCTCCTTGGCTTTTGAATTAAAGTAAACTTACTAAGGTATCAAATGCTCCATGAAAGGCGATCTACAAGTTCATCAGACCAACTTAAAATGAGACTCTATTATACTTATTCAAATGATTCACATATTGTAAGGATGTACTGAATAAGATTCATTCATACTATTTATATATTTTGTACTATTATGTCTTACCTTCACCATGGTCGACACTGGATGAATCCTGGATAGATTTTTAAACATGGATTCAATGAGGTCAGCCACACTTAACCCAATAGCCCAGTTGGTATATCCTTTTAGCTTGATGACTTCATAGGCACTAAGGAAAAATATATCAGAAAGATTACTGAAACCAGAGCCTAGGACTTGACTTCTGCTTTATTTCTTCCTAAGTGGCAAATTATTTTATCTTGGGCAAATTATTTAATCTTTCTTTCCTCTCCCACCTTTTTTAAAATGGATATAATGTGAGCTGGAGCAGTAGCTTGGCGGTTACGGCACTTTCCCAGCATGCATAAGTAGGCAGGTTCAAACCCTAGCACCACATACACAGCTAAGTGTCAGAGCAATGAAAGCCACATAAAAAACTAAATTAAAAAATCGATTCTCTCTCTCACTGTCCCTCTCTTTTAAAAAAAAGAAAGATCTAATGTTACCTATTTCATCAGTTAAATAGTGTTAGATGAATTCGTATGTAAGTAAAATGCATAAAATTATAATTGTTATATGGTAGGCAATCTATCAATGTATTGATAAATTATAAGGACTTTTTCAACTTTGAGATTTTTTTTTCTACATATAGGTGAAATTCCTCAGTAAAAAATCATTAAAATCTAACTAGACAAAATTTTCCATAATTATCAGTTAGTCTTACTACAAAAATTCTATGCAAATAATAACTGACAGCCTATTGAACACTTATCAATCATAAGTGTGTGCACATGTGTGCGTGTGCTTTTACTTAATTGTAACAGTAAGTCTATGACCTATTGTTTCTCCTATAGAGGAGAAAACTGAGATTCATCTTAAAGGCTAAATGGCTCCCCTAAGACTGTACAGTGTTAGTGCCAGGGTTTGAACCTAAATCCATATTATTGACACTATTTTGAAATGACACCTTATTTTATGATGGGCAAAGACCACAGAAAGAGGATGATTGGTAACAAAAGAAAGAGCTTCACAAAATAAGAGAAGTGTGGCAGGGGGGATCTTTAGTTGAAGTGAAAGATAAGCACTGTGCAGCTCAAATACTTCCAACAATCTGCCTTTAGTACTTTGCAAAGGCAATTAAGAGACTGTGAGTGGTCAGGTGTAGTGGCACATGCCTCCGATCCCAGTGACTTCAGGGGCTGAGATAGGAGGGTTGTTGAGGTCAACTTAGCAAGACCTTAAGCAACTTAGCAAGACCCTGTCTCAAAATAAAATATAAAACAGGCTAGGGATCTGACTCAGTGGTTAAGTGTCCCTGGTTTTCAAAATCCAGTACCAAAAAAAAAAAAACCAAAAAACTATGAGTGTCTAGGTTTACCTTTCAAGATAAATCAAACTCATTTGTTGGCAGGAGGCCAGGTGAGGCCCTCCACACTTGTTAACTCCATGTTTGGCTACAGTTACTGCTGTAATAGACCTTTCTCTAGAGAAAATATTTGCTTTCCCTAGGGGGATTGGCATAGTAAGCCTGATTTATTTAAGATAATAACTACATACCGACTACATTTTGAGTTTGCCTGATTAGGCAGCCAAGAAAATTGCTTACAATTTTGTCTACGTAACTACGAAAAGAAATCATCTTAAATCTAGTTCGTTCCACTTGCCTTTCAACCACCATCTTGTGTACTTCCTTCCAGTTCTCACTATCATTGTCCGTCCCCATTTCTGGATTCAGTTCTTGGAGAGATACACCTGCCACATTCACTCCACTCCACACAGCCACTATTAAAAAAAAAAAAAGATGAGCATTCTACATATTTCCATCTTTAAAATCTTTTCTCAATCCAGATTGTGCCTCTAATGCAAATTACTGAACACCGGCTGGTACCGCTCCAATGACAAGTGACTCCTCAACAGTGCCCCCTTAAGGGAGACATTTGGTTTGACATTTGCTTTCAAATAGCAACATACCTGACCTTTTAATTTTCAACAAGTTTGGTGCAACAATCACTGTGACCTAGTTACAAAGAATGTGAAAGTTTCTCTAGGTTGGTCAAATCACAAGGGATTCTAGTTTGGGACCAACCTAAACTTTTGATTTGAGAAGTTTTCAAACTTTACTCCTGCTTATTTTTTTCTAATATAACCTATTTCTTTTTTTTTTTCTTTCAGGGCTAAGACTGAACTCGGGGCCTTGCATGTGCTAGGCAAGCGCTCTGCCACTGACCTAAATCCCCAACCCCAAACCTATTTCTTTTAAATAAAGGAAGAAAAAAAAAAGCCCCTATAGTAAGATCCCCATTCAGTATAATTATACTCATATACATTAAAACAATTAAAGTGCTAACTAACACGGGGGTAAAGTAGAGGGAAACATGGGATCAGGGGGGAACCCAAAGGAGGAGACCATGGGGCATCAGCCTTGGCTTGCTCTGTCACTATGCGTTCGTTCATGATTGTATGGCAATGATTCCTCCTAAATGTAAGACCATCCTGAATGAATTAAAAAATAAAAATAAAAAACTGCAATAAGATATAAATAAGGGTCTACTTAATTTACGGGAGAAAAATGTCAGAAAGTGTTATAAAAACTGGCATGTGACCCGGACCCTGAAACCTAAGTTATGTGCTCCTCAGGGACCTCTGGAGAACACAACAGACTCAGGAAATACGAGTGAAGGCATGGATAAAGTCTTGTGTGGCCAAAGCTGCTGACAGCCAAATAACAACCTGTCAGTCACCAGTTTATCCTAGTTGGGTATTTTCAGGGTCTTTGGCAAAATCTGCATAATTTATGCCCATGTGAGAACGGTTTAATTCTCTTTCATGTGGACATTTCAGATTGATATCGAGAGGGAAACAGAAAAAACATATTTCGGGAAAAATGATACAGCAACAAGAGGACAGATGGTTGGACAGCAGCCACATGCCTTCTGATATGATCCTATGGGTGGTCACAGCATTGATTCAGTTGAGTTTGTCCGACAGTACAAAAGCTCAACCTAACCACACGGTAACCATCAGACGAACCTAAATGAAGGACATTCTACAAAACAAAAATAATTTAAAAACCCTGACTTTTCAAAAATGTCATGATCATGAAACAATAAAGGTTGAGGAAGTATGCCAGACTGAAGAGAGTAAGGAGGTAGAACTAGATGCAATGTTCATGTTAGGACGGATCCTGAACTGGAAAGAAAGGTTTAGCTGACATTATCATGACAGTCAGTGCGTCTGAATATGAACTGTAGATTAGATAATATGGTATCAACGTCACATTTCTTGACTTTGATGAGAGTACTGTGGTCAGAAAAAAGAAAATGCTTGTTTTTAGTAAATACACACTAAAGGACTTATGGAGAAAAGGGCTGGATGATTGTGATTTACACATAACAGATCAGAGTAAATACAGAAAGGCAGATAGGACAAAGGTGAGAGAAAACGAGTAAATAATAAAGCAAACTGGAATAGAATGAGAATATTTTTTGAAACTTTTCTCAAGTACAGAGTCTTCAAAAATAAATTTTACATCAAACAAAAAATTCAGAATGGCAAGACCAATACCATTAAGAAGACAGGAAATATTTTCTATTTTTACCACTTGAATCGCCATGTTCTCCTAGAATCCATCCATGGCAACTGCTGGGATGAATGCCAAGTTTCTCAGCCATAAGGTAGCGAAATCGAGCAGAATCCAGATTGCACCCACTTCCAATCACACGGTGCTTGGGTAATCCACTCAGCTTCCAGGTAACGTATGTAAGAATGTCCACTGAATAGTTCAGAAAAACACAGGTAAATAAACTGAAACTGACTTCAGCTGCTATGCCAATTAGTGGGTGCCCTGGCTTCCTCCTCCCCCACTTCCTCGTTTCCCTAAGGAGATGTGGCCAGAAAGATGTAATACTTAAACTCTTCATAATTAGAGGTAATGGGTGAGGAGAGACAAGAACAAACCTTGAAGCATTGTTAGGGACTGTAAAACATGAAATGCACAATGAATTTTGCTTTCATATTTACATAATTACCTGATACAAGAATACATAGAAACTTTGCAGATGGATTAAGTTGAAAAAGAAAAAGGGTTGAAGCAGAGCCTCACAGATTTCTACCAATTCTAACATTCTATGATTATAACGATGGTCATCACAAACAAGTAAGAAACATTTATTACTAAATTACCCAGGCAATTTGCCATAAATTGCTCAGTAAACTTGAAATTTTTTGAGATATGATCTCGGAAAGTTGCCTTCAACTTGACATTGCAGCCTTAGCTTCTTTAAGTAGCTGGGATTATGGGCGTGTGCCACCATGCCAGGCCGTTCAGCACACTACTGTGATGGTACATGATATTAAAATTTTCTGCTATTTAATGAAATTATATCAGTGGCACAACCTTTGTTTCAGTGTGGCAGAGCCTCACAACTTCACAGAGGTCAGACTTTGTTGGTCCACACAGGATCACAGCACTAAGCTAAGGTGGAAAGAGTTGAAAAATACACTCAGAAGAAAGGTAAAAGCAGCCGGGCATGGTGACACACCCCTATAATCCCAGCAGCTCAGGAGCCTGAGGCAGAATGATCACAAGTTCAAAGCCAGCCTCAGCAATTCAGTGAGACCCTGTCTCAAAATAAAATACAAAAGGGGTTCAGTGGTTAAGTGTGCCCCCCCGCCCCCCCGGTTCAATCTCTGGTTTACAAAAAAAAAAAAAAGGAAAGGAAAGAAGCAGCTGGGTGTGGTGGTCTCACTAAGCAACTTAGTGAAATCCTGTAATCTCATCGACTTGGGAGACTGAGGCAGGAGGATCACAAGTTCAAAGCCAGCCTCAGCAACTTAGCAAGACCCTGTCTCAAAATAAAAAATAATGAACATGGTGGTACACACCTGTAATCCCAATGACTCAGGAGGATCATGAGTTCAAGGCTAACCTCATCATTTTAGCAAGGCGCTAAGCAACTTAGTGAGACCCTGCCTCAAAATAAATAATAAAATGGCCTATGTGATTCAGCAGGTAAGTGCACCTGGGTTCAATCCCCAGCACCCCAAAAATAAAAAGAAAAAATGCTTGGCAAAACCAAAACAAAAATGAAAAATAAATAAATAAATAAATAAAAAGGGCTGGGATGTGGTTCAGTGCATAAACATTCCTGTGTTCAATCCCCAGTACCAAAATACAAGGTGCGAGAAGCTGCAATAAGTCCTTCTGTCTCCACCTCCACACTCGTCTATACGCACACTGGCAAAGCTGTTTTAAGGATATTTTGGACTGGATAATTCTTTCTTGACAACTTTGAGTCACTGGAAGAGACTCCCTGGAGAACTAGACTTTGAAGTTAGCTATACTCAGAAAGTTACATAACCAGTTAGTGACACCTGCCTGAGACACTCGATACAGCAACCATATGGCTAGCTATTTCTAATTTCTGTTCTACATCTACCTACCACACACATATTTATAAACAAGATGGAACTATTTACTTAGCCCCAATCTAGAAGTGCAGTGAATAATAATACTGAAAAAAAATCTCTGTCCTTGCTGGCTCCCAACTCACAATGCTCAATAAACTTAGTCACAGTCTTCCTCTAGGTAAAGTATCAGAGATAATCAGTTTTGCTATTTTATCAACACATCTTCTGTGCTCTCCAACATGCAAAGTGTGATGGCAAATTATAGACAAAAAAAAGTAGGAAATACCAACAGTGTGGGAGGCTGAGGCAGGAGGATCACAAGTTCAAAGCCAGCCTCAGCTCCTTAGCAAGGACCTAAGCAACTAAGTGAGACCCTGAGTCTAAACAAATAATAATAAAAAAAAAAAGGGCTGGGGATGTGGCTTAGTGGTTAAGCATCCCTGGGTTCAATCCCTGGTATCAAAAAGAAACAAACAAACAAACAAACAAAAAAAGTGTAAAATAGAATGAATATTAACCATTTAAGCTGTCAAAGAACAAAAAAATTACAAAAATGGATTGGTCGTTTCAAAGTTACCTTCTTTGCAAGGTGAGAACAGAAAAATGAAAAATAACTGGTTAATATCAGGCTATTTCAGATAACTTCTTTTTGTAAAGATTAAAATAGCACACCAATGGAAACTGGCCTACTTGGGCAATTTGCCTGTTATTTCTCTAGTCCAGATTTATTGGGTCAGATTAATGGTTTAGCTTCAACTTGGTGACGGGGAGCTGTGGCCTGACTCACTCCATTTTGACTTTTAGCCTGATTCTGTTGGAGTCTTGTGCAGGAACCTAGTCTCAGACGATGGCTTCTTTCATTCAGTTAAGCTGAAAAAGGACCAACCATCTTTGTTTCCAGTCAGAAGTTTTAATGTTTATTTTGCAGATTTATGTATCAAGGAAATCAGTTTTTAAGTTATAACATTTGGCATTAGTGAATATTTGTACATCAATAGTCTATTTCTATTTTTTAAAACAGAGCTTATTAGTAACTTTAAAAATTTTTTTTTCAAATTCAATCTATTAAATTCTGAACGTTTCTGTGATAAAGGACACCAGAATGCATTTTCCAGAAAAAAGGTCAAACGTGTTAAAGTGTTTTTTATGAACTGAAGCCATGTTCAAAATGTCTCATTCCTTTCATATTCTTCCCTCCCACAGTGATCTTTTAAAAATGTTTGAAAGTCTTTAGACTACAACAAACCCAGATGAAACAAAAAGATGACACAGCATTACAGAACTCTTCTCACATTTTCGTGAATATTTGGCCTGGGCCAGTGGCATCTATTTTGCAAATACCATCCTTTTGTAGGCAATAATCACAGATGTGTGAACCAATTCTGTTAACGAACACAGGAACTGACTTTATTTAAGTCCAAAACAACAACACAGAACGCCAAATATTAGCCAGGCTCAGTGGCACAAACCTGTAATCCCAGCAACTCGGGAGGCTGAGACAGAAAGATTGTAAGTTCAAAGCCAGCCTCAGCAACTTAGCAAGGCTAAGCAACTTTGTGAGACTCTGCCTAAAAATTTAAAACAAACAAACAAACAAAAAACCAGTTTTGGGAATGTGGCTCCATGGTTTAAGTGTCTCTGGGTTCAATCCTCAGTACCAAAACAAAATAAACAAACAAAAAAACCCAAACATTAAACTGAACAAAACTGAGACTTAATATTAAAGTACCTGGGTTGGAAACCACAATTATGATGCAATCGGGACTGTACTTGACAATCTGAGGAATAATGAACTTGAAGACATTCACATTTCTCTGCACCAGATTGAGACGGCTCTCCCCCTCCTGCTGACGGACGCCTGCAGTTACCACCACAATCTTAGAATTGGCCGTCACAGAGTAATCTTAAAGAAAGGCAGAAAAGGAGAAAAGGCATTCCTTAAACACAACTTTTCACCAAAACATGCTATATCTGCTCTAGCACTCTAACCATACGTAGCTTCTAGAATTTAACGAGAATTAAGTTTTCAGTATTGAAAATTTCCGAAGTTTGGGCTGGGGATGCAGCTCAGTGGTAGAACGCTTGCCCAGCATCTGCAAGGTCCTGGGTTCAATCCCTAGTAAAACAAAAACAAAACACGTTTTCAAGTTCAATGCCCCTGTAGCCATCTTTGTCCTTGAGCTACATTGAAGCAATCCAACTGTAAAACTGGCTCAGAAAAATCAACCAGGGAGTTGTGTGTGGTGGTGCACACCTGTAATTTCAGCAGCTTGGGAGACTGAGGCAGGAGGATCGCAAGTTCAAAGGCAGCTTCAGCAACTTAGTAAAACCTTTTCTCAAAATTAAACAAAAATTCTGCAGATGTGGCTCAGTGGTTAAGCACCCACGGATTTAATCTCCAGTACCAGAAAAAAAAAAAAAGGGAAATGAAATGAACCTAAGTTATGTTGCTAGCTAAGAAATTTATTGCGGTTTCAGGAATAAACTAAAGCATAATGTCAAAAGCCTAATAGGCAGACTTCCAATGATAACCAAAACAACAACAAAAAACACAAAACCCTAGTTTGTATTCCTAATTTAGTAAAGAAAAATAATTTAGTAAAATAAACTGTATAATGCTAATTAAATATCTGAAGGAGAAGGAGGACACTGTTTTTGGCTATAAACTGAAACTTAGATTTCAAATACTCTCTACATTTTAAGGGAGCATATTCACTCTTCACCAGTGTGAGTTTCTCTGAAAAATATTTTATTTTTTGTCAAAGTGTGTCCTTTTCAAAACCTTTGGACTTGAAAATTTAATGTGATCCTTTCATGCAGTAGCTATGGAGAGTTCACAGAATTAAACTGTTACAATGTGAGTTTTGACAGATATTAGCAATCCTCTCCCACAGAATGGAGGTAGTAAAGTATTAACCTCTCACAGCCCTGTTGTGGGGAGGAAGTAAGATGAGATAATACATCCAAAAAAAGTGCTTTCCACAGTACCCAGAACATTACTAATTCTGTAAACAGCTGCTATATGGTTTCTTCGAGGCACTGAAATGACTGGAACTACAACGCAAGCTGCCAACAATGGAATCACCAGGACTGGAACACCGATTGCCCATCAAAGAACGAGGGAGGAGGGGCTGGAGCCATGGCTCAGTGGTTTGGGCACTTGCCTGGCTTGTGCAAGGATGTGAGTTCAAACCCCAGCACCACGTACAAAATCAAGTGTCTGAGCAACACAGGCCACATGAAAAACTAAATAAAATTGACTCTTTCACTGTCTCCCCCTCCCTCTTTTTATTTTTTTAAGAGAGAAGGACAGTGAGAGACAGAAAGACAGAGAGAATCAATCTTCATTGAGTTTTTCACATGGTTTCATTGCTCTGAGACTTCGTTGTGTGTGTAGGTGCTGGGATTTAAACCTATGTACTTGCACATGCCAGGCAAGCGCCATAACCGCCACCGCTCGAGGACACGGTCCCTTGATCTTTTAAAAAAAAGGAAAAAAAGGAATGAGGGCGGAGAGGAGGCAGCTGAGACAACTGGAAAAGCAGGTTGCTCCTACTTGTGAAGATCATGTAGGCCCTGCTAGAGGTTTTAGAACACAAACAAAACTCTATACAAAGAAAAAAATCTGTTCAAACTTTCATTTTAGGAAAGTAGCTGCTTGGAGAACGGAGCTTAATAGTGCAGTAGGGTGGAACGTGGAACATGTGATATTTTCTACATGTTCTTCCAGTGTAAAAATGCCAATTTGTTACATGTATCTTTTAGCAGAATGGCTAGAAAACAGATTTCTAGAAACTGATGAAAGAAAACTGAGCTATAGGAGAAAGATGGAACACAACAACCCAAACAATGCTATAAATCATAATTGGCTATTTTCTCATAGTGAGATATTTATTATTTATTTATTTGTTAGTTTGACCTGGAGTTTTCTTTTTTGTCCTTTAACATATATTCCTTAATATTTATCTACCTGCAGGTGATTTAATAACATACATGATGGATCTTTTCTTTTTTGTTATTATAATTATATTATTTCCACATTTTTTATCAGTGCACTATAGTTGTACATAATGATGAAATTTGTTGTTATATATTTGTACATGCACACAATCTAATTAGCAAAATAAAAAATAAAGAATTATATTATGTGCATGTACAAATATATAACAACAAATTCCAGGAGAAAAAAGAAAACTCCAGGTCAAAATAACAAATAAATACATAATAAATAAATATCAATTCAATATTAGAACATTTTGGGCATGAAATGAAAGTACCTTTATCTGCCACAATTTTAGGTGTTTGAAGAAATAAACTTCCATGCTGCAGATCCATCATTTCTCCCTTCAGCTTATCTTCCAAAACATCCACCAAGGCAAGCTCATCAGCCAGAGACTGAAAACAAAAAAGCAGGCATTAATACCCAAAGTCACACTAGGATCCTTCAGCTCAGTCTAACAGACCTTCTAAATGGTTAAGCACCAAGTCGCTAAAATCCTCAACAATTCTACCTTAGAGTTAGGTACTCAATCAGGATTCAATTAACATGATAGGACTGTGCTTCAAATACACATTCACTTAAAAGATTCTTCATGAAACTAACTGGTCCATGGTGGGCACAGACATTAAAGGATAGGGGTGGTAAATAAAAAAGATATTCACTTGGACTCACAGGCAATCTTGGGTAGTAATGTATCCAGTTCTGAGGTCACCCCAGCTCAGAAGTTTCTGGGAGAGCTGATTTGGTTTAAATCACCAAGGGTGCGTGTTTGCTTTAGGGTAGGACTTGAAGCCCTGGTTGAAGCTTAGACGGTTGGCTCTGATCAATTCAAATGCCTCGATGGGAACAGCAAGGAAAGCTTTTGTGTGGAGGTGTCCAGCTCTGGTGGAACAGTCCATACATCATCAGTCTAACCTGTGTCTCTGAATCTTACCTGATTTCAAAGTTCCCTTATGTTCTACTCCAATCGTCATTCTCTACTCCCTCCAAATTAAATTCTAAACCAATAAATATATTACTTCATCTCAATCTAGAATTAAAATCATATTCTCTGAATCTTTTTTTAAATTTTTATTCGATAAACATGGTCTTACAACTAGGAGGGGTTCATCGTCAAACAATCAAGAACAAAAGTTTGACAGAACAAGCAAACGTTGGTGCCAGACCATGGTTTCCCCCCTTT
Source organism: Aplodontia rufa (assembly GCA_004027875.1). NCBI lineage: Eukaryota > Metazoa > Chordata > Mammalia > Rodentia > Aplodontiidae > Aplodontia > Aplodontia rufa. The sequence goes on along the minus strand of PVKS010027127.1, from coordinate 17,093 downwards.
GGGTTCTCTGACTCTTTACATGAATCATAAAAGGAAAAAAAAAAGGATTCTTCCTTTAAGAAATCAAGTATGGGGACTGGAGTGGTGGGTCAGCGGTTAAAGTGCTTATACAGCATGCACAGGGACCCAGGTTCGAACCCTAGCACCACATATACAGCTGAATGTTGGAGAAACGAAGGCCAGATGAAAGAGTGAATGGGATTAATTATTTCTCTCTCTCACGTTCTCCCTCTCTTTAAAAAGAAGAATAAAACAAAGAAATCAAGTATGTTCTTCAGCAAATCCTTAATCTTTTCTTCCTTTGTGAAAATGAGGGGAAGAGGTGGTTAACCAAGACGTATCTAAACCAAACTTTGAAAGTCCCTTCTCCTATGTATGCACATATTTACAAATTATTTAAAAAGTGGTTATCCCTCCTACTGATACAACTCTAAAGTCCTTGCCTTTACTGTTCTTAGGGCCATTAGTTAAATACGAATAAAAGGATACATCAATATTAGAGTTCATTTAAAAATGTAAATACCCACTAGAGGAATAGGAGTGTGATGAGCTACATAGGCAAAGGGTATCTATCATCAGTGGAGGAAAAGGTAGGTCACTGGGGTCCAGGAAGCAGTTTGAAGAATCAGGCAGAGTAGGCTAGGTGGAAGAGGAGAAGTCAGGAGAGCACCAGCCAGCAGAGGGCGAGGCAGCAGAGAAGTGAGGTGGCCAGTGAGAAAACCTGACCTACTTTAGCTGGAAGCAGGCCCTGGATCCTGTAGGACTGCAAATGAGCAGGGTCCCACACTACTAGAATGGAAGTGGCTGGCTGACCTCAAAAAGTGAGTCACAACTTGATTGCTCATAAGGGCTTCTCTGACATGGAAGCCTCCTTGCCACTGGATGTGATTTTAGTGTGAAACAACTGAAATGCAGTACTTGCAAACTTTTGAAATGACCAATTTATGATTTGGGGGATACTTAGAAAATATTTTCTCATTTCCAGACAGTCTTATCTCTAAGGGTTCCACATTCATGAATTCAACTAAACTTGGACCAAAAATATATTTTAAAAAAAAATACACCTACAGAGAACATGTACAGACTTCCTTTTTTTGTCATTATTCCTTAAAAAATATAACAGCTACTTAACATTCATTAGGTATTACAAGGAATCTAGAGATGATTCAAAGTACACAGCATTAACGAAGTATGTAAGTTACGTGCAGATATACTATTGTATATATGATACTTGACATTCCTTGGGTTTTGGTGTCACAGGGGTCCTGGGATGACTATACAGGAAATATTAGCATTAATTCTTACTCCACTTTTACTTAAACACAATTTGGCATTTTTAAAACTATTTTGTTCCTTTGCAGCCTCGGAGGAGACCATACAAAATCCCCATCTGTGTTTTCTAATTCCTGAGTGAATACAATATAACTTAGGAATAGCTATAACATTCTGTCAAGGCACTGAACACTAGGAATATCGGTCTTATTTTAGAAACATCACGTGTGTGCGGCTCAAGTCAACAATTTAGCACTTAAGAACAAAAGGATGCCACAAGCTCTCAGATCCTGTCTCTCTCTTTGAGTGGGTGTAGAGAATTGGCTGAGAAGTGCATTTTTAGCTGACAAGGAAGGAAGAGATCCAGCACTTTAAAAAAAAAAATGTAGTGCCAAATTTAGCTGGATCTGTATGACTGAATGTCCTCCAAGGGTAGAGACACATAAATAGAATAAGTGTGACCAAGTACTGATGCTGTTGTTTGACTTAAATAAATCCACCTCTGTATTCTCATAATTTTATGTCCTATGAATTTACCTACATGTATTTTACTTAAGCTGTTAAGTATATTTAAAATTGTTTGAAAGAGCAAGGTTTAGATTAACTAACTACAAAAGCAATAATCTTATTAAGGAACAAAATCATTTAGAAGACAATAATACTGCCATTAAAATCTTATTAAATCTATCACAAAATGTCTTTCAATCTCAAGTCCTATGTGGATGAGACAGGGCCATACATTCTGCCTCTTCGCCCTCTTAACTAATAAATTAGTGGCACCAATGCCTCAATATTTGATGGTTACCTTTTTATATTCAAGTATTTAGTGTGCAGGAAATTATTTTTCCAAATAATTAACCACATGGACAAGCACCATTTATTCAATTTCTTCTTCCCCATCCCCAAAACACCACCTCTATCATATTGTTAAATATAATTTGGGTCCACTGCATGATTTTAGTTTGTTCCATTAATCTGTCTATCCTTGGGGCTGGATCAGTGGCTCAGTGGTTAAAGCTCTTGCCTGGCATGTACAAGGACCCTGGTTCAAACCTCAGCACCATGTACACAACTAAATGTTGGAGAAACAAAAGCCAGATGAATAAATAAAACTGATTCTCTCTCTCTTAAAAAAATTTAAAAAAAAATCTGTCTATCCTTGTACAAACCAAAATTTATCTATGTACTACTTTCAGATAAAACCCTGCACTGAAAATCTACTTTGTTTCTGGGCACAACGGTACACACCCATAATCCCACCTACTCAGGAGGCTAAGGCAGGAGGATTATGAGTTCAAGGTCAGCTTGGAAAACTCAACAAAACCCTGTCTCAAAAATAAACAAGAGGGGCTGGAGCGGTGGCTTGGTGGTTACAGCACTTGCCCAGCATGTGCAAGTACATGGGTTCAAGCCCCAGCAACCCACATACACAACTCAGTGTCAGAGCAACGAAAGCCATGTGAAAAACTCAATAAAAATTGTTTCTCTCTCTCTCTCGCTGTCCTTCTCTCTCTCTTTAAAAAAAAAAAAAAAAAAGGGGCTGGGGTTCAAACCCCAGTACCATGTACCTAACAAAGTGTGGGAGCAACGAAGGCCACATGAAAAACTAAATAAAATAAGATTCTTTCTGTCCTTCTCACTGTCCCTCTCTCTCTTTAAAAAAAAGAAAGAAAAAAAAAGAAGGCTGCCCACAGTGGAGCACACCTGTAATCCCAGTGGCTCAGGAGGCTGAGACAGGAGGATCACAAGCTCAAAGCCAGCCTCAGCAACTTAGTGAGACCCTGGCTCAAAATGAGATATGAAAAGGTTTGTGGATATGTCTCAGTGGTTAAGTGCCCCTATATTCAGTCCCTGGTAGGAAAAAAAAAAGGGTTGGGGATGTAGTTCATGGTAAAGTACTTGTTTAGCATGTGTGGGGCCCTGGGTTCAATTCCCAGTACTATTTTTAAAAATATATATTTACTTCACAATATGTGCATAACGTTGCTCCTCCAAAGAGTTGTGTTATGCTATGCTTGTACCCCAAGAAATGATCTATGCAGCTCCAGTTGATTGCAGCAAGGACGGAAACTCAAACCAAGACAGGAGGACTCAAGCTGGGGGACTGTGATGATCTTGCCTGGAAGCTATGCATGATCTTGAGTTGACATTCAGTCCTCCTCTTGGCAGCTAAAATGCAGAGCCTGAGACTGATAGTGGGGCAAGTCATATTTGGCCACAGAAGCTGAAAAAGCAAAACTGGGCCAAAATTTAAGTGCAATTGATCAGTAACAGTCGGTGTATTTGTTAGTTTAAAATACATATTTCCTATGGAAAATGCCAGACATTATTCTACCAATTAAGAGTCAAGAACAGGGGCAGATGCAATTTAATGATAGAGCACTTGGCTTGCATGCCTAAGGCCCTGGGTTTGATTCCCAGTACCCCCAAAATAAAAATAAATAAGTGACTGGTAAAAAAGAACAGAATCAAGAACAAACCCTGTAATCTTTGCTTTTTTGGGATATATATGAAGGGAACAGGAATTAAACTAACAAACTAAGATAATTAATTAAGATAACTTCTAATGGTAGAAGTGCTATCAGGACCAAAAGGCAGAGAGAGTACTATTAGAGGACAGCCTGCGAAGGTCATAAACTTGAATGAGAAGTCAACAATGAGCTCTAGGGAAGAACATCCTAGGGGAAACCACATAAAAGGGTTAATGTCAGAAATGAGCTTGGTGAGTGGGAATAACAGGGCCAAAGGTCAGAGATGGTACCAGGACCTTGCACTGGAAAGGGCTATTGTGCTGAGCTGAAGGCGCCCCTGGAGCTGTGCACCTTTGCCTGGATCTGAGACAGGTGGAGATCTCCATGGCCCTGCAGAACTTCATTATGGGAGCCACCACTTTGGTTACTATGTAGGCAATGGCTAGGGGATGAGTAGGCAAAAGGAGAAGCAGAACAGAGAGGAGTCCTCTTAATAGCGGGCACTGTGCGAGGGAGCCTCAGCTGCCATCCACTTGTGCTTTCACAACCTCTCCATCTCTAATATGAAGACTTCAATGATCTTCTCAGGCACAGAACATGCTGTGGTAAACACACCAGCCACGGGCACCAAAGGCCAGGACTGTCAGTGACCAGTATTTATACAGTGATTTATCACAGCTCTCTGGGGTTTTTTTTTGTTTGTTTGTTTGTTTTTGTTAAGAGAGAAGGACAGAGAGAGAGAGATACAGAGACAGAGAGAATCAATTTTTATCGAGTTTTTCACATGGCTTTCGTTGCTCTGACACTTAGTTGTGTACGTGGGTGCTGGGGTTTGAACCCCGTGTACTTGCACATGCCAGGCAAGCGCTGTAACCTCAGAACCACGGCTCCAGCCCCTGGCTATATAATTTCTTTAGCCTCAGCCAGCTTGTAAAAACAAGGATTTGAAGAGTCCCTTTCTCAAGATTCTTTGAAAAAGCATTTTATTTAAAATTCTTTGAACACAGTCCATGCTCCATATGTGATGTTAAAAAAAAAAAAGCAAGCTGCCAAAGAACAGGGACTACAAACTTGTGTAACGGTACTCAAATCACAGGTATCTAGTCACTTAAAACTATCTAGAAAAATATGCAAAAGAATATTTCAAGTGATTTTTTTTTTGTACCAGGGATTGAACCCAGAGGGGATTAACCACAGACCCATGTCCCCAGTTCTTTTGATTTTATTTTGAGACAGGGTCTTGCGAAGTTGCTAAGGTTGGTTTTGAGCTTGCTTCAGTCTCCCAAGGCATTCACCACCATGCATGCTTAAGTGATTTGTTTTCATATCGGTTCTCAGCAAAGATTCTGATTTTATTCCTTTGGAATTTAAACTTTGAGGAGCTGGGGTTATAGCCCAAGAGAAAAACATTTGCCTAACATGTGCGAGGCCCTAGGTTCAATCTCCAGAATAATAATAATAATAATAATAATAATAATAATAATAATAATAAAATTGCCAACATAGGCTTGGCTAGGAGTTCCTCAGACAGCCTCCACATACAGCACAAAGGGACCAGTGTGCTGTGCTGAGGGCAAGGCAGAGCTTGCTTGCTTCCCTTTCTCTCTCCCTACTTTTAGGGAAGGCAGTCATATATACCAACAAGGAATCAATTCAGTGAAGTAAATAAGAAAAAGGCTTCTTTCCTCAAAAGCTCTGAGGAACTAAAGAAAGCAAACTACTGTGGACTATAAGGGATATGTATTAGGGTGGCCAAAAGTTGACGGAGGTGTACAGAGAACAAAAGTTTGAGAAGTGGAAGGTGAGAATGGTACCGCAGCTGTGTGTGTTGAAACTGATGTGGAACTGCACTGATTATGTAAGAGTCAGTCCTATTCTGAGGAAATACATTCTGAGGGACTTAGAAGTAAGAGCATATGTCTGCAACTTATCTCCAATATCTGTATGACAGAATAACAAAAAGTTGAGAATTATTAAATCTGGCTAAAGTGCATACGGAAGTTTTATTTGGCTTACTATTCTTGTAGATTTTCCATATGCTTGAAATTATTTCAAAATGAAAATACTATGGGAAAGCTTGAGAGGAATAATTTAATATTCTCACAACCTCAAAAGCTACCACACAGATTCCTTCTTATTTATAAAGGATAAAAGGGCCACTGTAGTGAAAAAGTATTGCAGCCGCCCCTTTAACCAGGGGAATATATGAAGCAGCCATGGTAAGGAGCCAAGCCGAACATCACGTGCCTGATAGGAGGCCCTGTGAAGGGCATGACATCTCATAATCACAATCTCCTGCCCAAATATAACCTGAACCTGATAGCAAGGAAATATTAGAAAAACATAAAATGAGGGACATTCTACAAAATTGAACTGGACCCTAAACAATGTCAATTACCCAAGAGATAAAGAAAGCTGAGGGTGTAGCTTAGTGGTAGAACAACTGCCTAGCACATGTGAGTCCCTGTGCTCTGTCTTCAGCAATGTTAAAAACAAAACAAAGGCTGAATAACAGTTCTAAATTATATTCAGGAAGTTCTAAATTAGAAATTATAAATTAAAGAAGAATAAATGTATATATGTACAAATACATGAAGAAGATGATCTTGGATTGAGGTAAAAACAGGTGTATAAAGGGCACAGTTTGATTGTGAGAATTTTTAAATACATACTAGCACTGTAAGAATTTAGCCAGGCGTGGTGGCGCACACCTGTAATCCCAGCAGCTGGGGAGGCTGAAGCAGAAAGATCACAAGTTCAAAGCCAGCCTCAAGTTCGCAAGACCCTGTATCAAAATGGAAAAAGAGCTGGGGATGTGGCTCAGTGGATAAACAGCTTTGGGTTCAATCTTCAGTACACTTCCCACTCCCCCAACCCCCCAAAACCGTTAAGTTCACTGAGTGTAGTAACTATTGTTTTTTTTAACCATTTTTCTTCTTTTATTAGAATTTTTTTTCTATATAGAGATACAAATGAGAGGGAAACATTATCAGACCATCAATAACCAAAATATATATACATAGTTATCCAGGGGTAATGCCCAAACATGGATGACCACCTTGAGTTTCACCTGTTGCAGTTTCCCCCAGGAGAACTCTTGCATAAAATGGGTATCTTGTGGAGGAATAACCTCTGCTTCTGAGATGGTTCACCTATATTCCCACTCTCCAGTATCTTAGGAGATCTTCAAATACCCTCCTCCCACCCCTCCGTAGTAACACTATTGTGATCACTCAGGGAAAACAGAATTGTCTTAGGTGGAAACATGCCCAAGTACTTAAAGGTGAAATGTGACGATGTCTGCAATTTACTTCAAATCATGCAGAGGGAAAAAAAAGTCTTTAAAACAAAATAAAATCCTGAAGTTTATAAAGAAATTATGCAGGGGCTGGAGTGGTGGCTTGGAGATTACGGTGCCTGCTTGGCATGCTCAAGGACGCAAGTTCAAATCCCAGCACCATGTACACAACGAAGTGTTGGAGCAACAAAGGCCACATGAAAAACTAAATAAAATTGATTCCCTCCTCTCTCTCACTGTCCCTCTCTCTCAAAAACAAAAAAACAAAACAAAACAAAAAAAAAACAAAGAAAAAACAACTATGCAAGCTGAAATTGTAATCATGTATAATGTTCTTAAAATGTACCTTTCCCAGAATGCTGATAGCACATGCCATACCAACTTGTCCAACACCCACTACAGTGATCTTATTGTTTGGGACCAATGCCTCTTCTTCTGCAACTGGTGCAATGAGTTTTTCCTTAAGGGTTGCCATTTCATGCTGCAAGAAAAGAATCAAAACATTACACACATGTCTACATGGGAAATCTGAATGGGAGTCGCCCTTAAGATGTTACTGTTGCTATTTTCAACTGAAGTACAACTTAAAATGAGCTTAATGACGGTGGTAGAGCCCTTGCCTAGCATGCACAAAGGCCTGTGTGCAATCACAAGTAATACACACAGACAAAAACTGCAATGATATTCTAGGACACAATATATTTTAACTACCCAAATGACTCGTTTAATGGAGGATTTAAACAAAGCCAAAGCCCCTGAGAATAAAGATTTTTTCTTTTTAGCCCAGGACTCCATATATTTAATAAGTAATAACCACTAGTCTTGTATATATTTTTGTTGTGACCATTCACAACTGGTTAAAGGACAGGAACATTTATATTTAAATAAGCTGATTTGCTTCTTTTGCCCCCATACAGAATTTATATATAACTAGGTAAACTACTTAAGTCATTTTAAACTTGGTAAAAAAAAAAAAAGGCCAGTTATGAATATATTCTATTAATAGCTACTCTAAGGACTGATTCTTACAGTAAAATTATAACATATATGGTACTCTTAAATTTCACATGTCACAAAGTGTTGTATACACAGTGATAAGTACATGATGATAATAAAATGGTAGTAAATGATGTTGGTGAAAACTCTGCAAACATTACATTTCTTTCAATAAACCTTGGACGCTTCATAGAAAGTGCGTAGATACTTAATTCATTTTCCTTTCAAGGGGCTACACTAAGTATCAACATTCGAATCAGTTTCTTTCCAACCCCTCAAAATAAAGCAAAAAAAAAAAATCAAATCTTTTGGAAAGCATTTTATGAAGTATTATCCAATTTATCTAGGTCATCAGATAAATTTTCCAGGTAACTGAAATAAATGGAAAAATCTATTGAAACAAACATCATTTCTATGGCAATTTAGTACACGAAAGATACTACCCTGCCTTCTTAAACAGGATATGGACCATAAATAAGCCTTTTCTTCATAATTGTGTATTAATTATAAGTGTACTAACCTACCATATGTCTAAAAAATTTTTTAGTTTATGTGATAGACTGCATCTGAGGCTACTGTACATGTTTCAAACTGAGCTGGTTTAGTAACTGTATATGTTAAGGAGTTACTAAGGATCTCAGGTGGAATAAAGTACCCAAATTTGGAGACAATCATATAACAACTATTTTTGTTCAAATATTCTCACTATTAATATCATTTTCTCCAGTCTGTAAAAACTAAACTGAGAGATTATTTTGCCTTTACAGATAACATTTAAAATTTTACAGGGAATGCTAAAAGGATGCAAAGTCGTGCAAGGGCCTCCACAAATGGATGACCTTAAAATGAAATTCAAACTGTCCTTCACTTGCGCTGAATCAGAAGAATGCTACATCTCTTCTTGTTGAATTCAGTTACAACTGTAGCTTCCCCTGTTTAAGTTTATTTTTGTTAGCTTTTTAAGATCCTTTAGGTAAACAGAGGTTCCAGTAAGCAGTGGGAAACAAAAATCCAGAACTGATTGCCATACAAATCCAGAGTTATTCTGACAGAACATTTATTTTTTTATTTTTACTCACTTTTAGAATGCTATTTTAGAACCACTATTGGGTCTTTCAGATCTTTCTGAAAAGGTTTTTAATTGCTTCTTAGTAGGAATTATAAAAAATGAGGGGGGAAAGTGGTTTGCATTATACGCAGGCCTCTGCCAAATCGGAGTGGTGGCTGCAGGGGGAAGAAATGACAGACAGGGTAAAAGCAACCAGGGAACCTTGGTCCTTTACACTTCCCACTCCCGTGGATATAAACCACTCGAAATGCACCAGTGCTTTAAGTTAAGGAACACAGATCCTCTTTGCAGAATCTCTCTCATTCTAACCGCTTAAAAGCCGGGCTGTTGCCATCTAATTCCAGCGCGGCTGAGTGCGTGTCACTCTGCCCTCCCCCACAGCCCAGGCCCGGCTCGCAGTTTGCAGGGTTCTCTGCCCACAAGCCACCTCTTCCTCCAGGCGCCTGGCAGCGGAGAAGGGCAGGTCACGAGGAGGGCGGGCAGCAAACAGATCTCCCGTGGGGAGACGTCCAGGCCCTCCTTACTCGGAGCACGCAATGCTGGCAAAGTCAACAAAGCACCTGAGCATCAAGAGGCCAGGAAAGCACTGGCGCTGAGCTCCGCGGCCGGCAGCGTGCGCGGCGCGGGAAGAACCCAGTGCTGGGCCAAACTTGCGGACGCCTGCCTCGGCATCCCAGCAGTTTTCCACCACCTGGGAGCCAGGTTCAAAGTCGCCCAGCCTCCATATGCTACCTGGTACCTTCCCCCACCCCTTGCTCCTCCAGCACGTGTCCCGGATCCCGCCAGCAGGCACTGGGGGTGACGTGAGCGCCATGAGCTGATCTAAGGCACAGTAGGGCCTGGGTTTTGCGGAAAATGCAACAAGTCTCGCCCCAGAGAGTGCACAGGCCGAAGACGGGACTGCAGCAGTGCGGAAAAAGCCTGGGGCTCCACCGCAGCCGCTCCACTCCGCCTGCTGCTCACCCGGCGCGCGCCCGGTCCCCGGCCCCAAACCCAGAGGAAGTCAGGGCCCAAGTCGGGATGCTTGGGACTACGAGCCCAAGAGGGCAGATGCGCTTCTTGGTCCCTCCTCCCGATTTGCCACTCAGTTACTCCCTTGCACGTCCCATCCGGTTAGTCTGTGAGCCAGGATTCAGGGTCCTGGGCTGAAACCTACCAGGCAAGAGAGGACTCTCGATAGGGCTGGAAGAGTCGGGCGAAGACAATGTCAGCGGCGCGCGTCTCCTCCGGCGCAGGATCCGCAACCAAGGAGGAGGCGGGGCCCACATCCTCCGCAGCCTCTTAGGTTTCTCTATTGTGATTGGAAACCCGAGCACCGCCTACCCCTCCCCTCCGCTCGCTCAATCCCCTTCAAGGACAAGGGTTCAAGTACGCACACGCCCTCCCCCGCTTCCCAAAACAGGAGGTCACCTTGCAGCTAAAGGAGCCGCCAGGGCTTGTGGCTAGCTGGTCTCACAGCTGACAGGCTCTACAACTAGTGGCTCAATCATCCTAAAACCTGCCCGTCGCTGACTCTTCTGGACTTTGGCCATCTTGCTTGTATAGATTTAGTTCAAATAGATAACATATTTCTAGGTTGCATTCTGGTTTAACTTTAGAGGACCAATCTTCTCAGCTAAGAGGTTGCTGATGTGTTTCCCTGGAATGATGCTGATGCTTCTGAAGGTTTTAAAAAATACAACAGAATTTTGATCATCAGCATTTTATAGTTCATATGATGAAGCAATAACTTTTTTTTTTCACTTTAATTCAACTAATATGCATGGTTTGGCTGCTAGTTGCCTGACAAACTCACAGAGGCCTGGTTCCTGCTCTCCATGGTTCAATTATAAATCTGCATGGTCAGAGGGACAGGCCTTGCAGTGAGGGGAGATAATGGGGCCACAAGTGAGCTCCTGAATAATTGTAAAGCTGATTAAGCTGGATGTTATCATCTCTGTCTTCAACACCCAGCTGAGTGCCTGGTACTTTAATTCAGTATTGATGAATGAATGATTAAGCAATTGGAGGTATTCTGATGATTCAACTCCAGTGCTTCCAAATAGAGCAATCTCACAAACTCACTATATGTGAAGTTGTGTTTCTTCTGTTTTTTGTTTATTTTGTTTTGTTGGCAAATGTATGATTTTTGAAAATGAGCATTAACTGTATGCATACTGCTTTAGTTTCTCCTCAGTGCCAAGCATTCGAAGTACCAATATAACTATCACCTTATGCTCCATGAGATGCTTCTAGTTCAAATAGATAAACTATTTCAATTACAGTTCAACGTGATAAGTGGTAGTAGAAATTTGGGTAAAGCACAACAAAAATTTAGAGGGAGGAATCACTAAGAAGGGATGTCTTGAGAGAAACTGATAAGCCTCAAACTCTCCCAGCATCTCTAGGATTACAGCATCCAGGTAGTAGGGACTTTGACTCTGAATACACAGTCTAGTTACAGGGATCAATCTGTACTGCTACTGCTCCACCTTATACTGTAGTACAAGTCCTAATTAAAAAAACTCCTTTTGAATATTAAGGGGGGGAAGATATAGCCCTGTTATAAATGAAAAGATAATAAGGGAGAGGAAAAAGCTTAGCGAATAATCTCAAACGTATTACAGTCACCTTGAAACCAAGTTTGAAACAAGACTGGCAAGTCACAAGAAACTCAGAAGCTACCTTCACCTCTTTCTCATCTACTTTCCCAACTAGTACCCAGATTCCCTAGACTTTACTTCCGATCATCTCCACAATTATTCCCCTTCTTCTCATCAACTTTTACAAAGATGTGTGTCTTTGGGGGTGGAGCAGGAAAAATGAGAAGAGGCTTCTGTTTCCTTTCTTCTACCCTGTTCCCAATCCTCCCCGCAAATTATGCTAATCTGATTGAGCAAAGCAAATTCTCCGGTACATGGTTGTATGTGCCAGAAAACATCACATGGTACCACCCTCAAACATTTGAGAATTGTATATCTGGCAAGTTTTCTTTTTAAGTGTGAGGGGTGAAGAACAGTTTTACATATACAATGATGGACAATATACTCCTCACAGTGTGAGAAATAAGAAGTCTGACCATCCGTTTTCAGAATATAGTGTTAAGGTTTGCATATAAAAGGAAGCCATCTTTGGTCAGGAACCATCTGGTCAGAGATTATCCATACTGGAATTCCTTATCAGATATCCTATTACACTCATAGCTCTTTTCTGTACCCACTCCAATTTTATATTAGCCAATTGTGCAGATTGTACTCGAGTTCCTCCAGTCAGAGCGAGGGGTAGTATTGTGTCAGGTTGGAGAGGTAAGCAGGTGGACTGCCCAACAAGTGTGCTTGCTCAGGGCTCCCCTCTGTGAGTGCACCCTTCTGCAGAAGTTAAGTCTGTCTTGCTCACCTACTTCTGGACACTTGCCTGATTTTCTTACAGCATCTCAATATTTTTAATAATTTTATTTCTAACAATAGCATTCCATTCTTTAAGAAATCATTCAGAAGCTCTATCCCAATTCATTGAAAAATAAGGAAATTAGGAATCTAAGAAAAGGGGGAAGTTATGGTATAAAAGTATAGGCCGACTGGGGGTGAGTCTCAGTAGAAGAGTTTCCTGGATTTGAACCAAGCACAAAACAAAAACAAACAAAAACCCCAAAGGCAATGAGGGCCAAACCTTTTAGAGATAAGGCTGAACATTACCCAGGAAAATGGGTCATAAAACTAAATACAAAAGTCAAAATTCCCCCAAAAACATGTGCAGTGAGAATTTTCCTACATGATAACAACTGTTTCAGGAATCAAGACAGGCAAGATGCCTGCAAACAAGAAAAATGTATTTTAGTAGAGCATTATAGATGATAAACAAGTTTACGAGTGAAAATAAAAGGATAAAGAATGTCGCTAGTCATGGTAGTGCATGTCTATAATCCCAGCAATTTAGAAGGCTGAGATAGGAGGATTGCAAATTCAAGGCCAGCCTCAGCAATTCAGTAAGGCCCTAAACAACTTAGTAAGACTCTGTCTTAAACTTAAAAACAAATAAAAAGGGCTGGGGATGTAACTCAGTGATCAAGCTCCTCTGGGTTCATTCTCTAGTAAAAACAAAAACAAAAACAAAAAAATGGAATAGAAACATGAAAAATGACAACATTCTCTGTCTGGCCTCTGGGTCCTTGGGAAAAATTTATTTCTGTTGTGCCATGATGTAGTTTAAGGCAGAAGGCAGAGAGTAGTTTGCTTCTTTAGTAAATTACCCCAATCTGTTGTTTCTGTTTTAACCTTTTGTGCCTTAAAAAAAATTATCTCCTGTTGTCAGATGTCAACTGTTTTAAAACCATGGTCATTGAATTATAGAAAGGCATAGTATCTTTGGACGTAATCTAATCCAAATTAATATCCAGTGTTTGCGTGACTGGTCTCAAGTTATTGTATGAGTTAAGGATGAAACCAGAGGGGCTGGAGCGATGTCTCCGCAGTTACGGTGCTTGCCCACCATGCACAAGTACACAGGTTCAAACCCCAGCACCCCCTTACACAACTAAGTGTCAGAGCAACGAAAGCCATGTGAAAAACTCAATAAAAATTGATTCTCTCTCTCTCTCTCCCCTCTCTCTCACTGTCCGTCTTGCTTAATAAAAATAAATAATTTAAAAAATAGAATGAAACCAGAAATATGTCATTATGTTAATTGTGTTAAATGAAATGAGTCAGGCTACAAAGAGAAATACCATATGGTTTTATCTACGCAGAAAAGCTTAAAAAGTTGATCTCATGTTGGAATTTTTTTTGTTTGTGTTTGGTACCAGGGATTGAACCCAGGGGCATTTAACCACTGAGTCACATCCCCAACCCTTTTTATTTTTTATGTTGAGATGGGGTGTTGCTAAGTTGCTCAGGGACTCACTAAGTTGCTGAGACTGGCTTGAATTTGCGAGCCTCCCGCCTCAGCCTACTGAGCCACTGGGATTATAGGTGTGTATCACTGTGTCTGGTTCATTTTGGGATTTTGAATGCTCCTGACACAAAGAAAGAATAACTGTTTGAGGGATGGATATAGCAATTACCTTGATCTGATCACTGTCACTGTGTGCATGTATTAAAATGTCTGTACCCCATAAATATGTACAATAATTATCTGCCAATAAAAAGAAGAAAACCAAACAGTTTTTATCTTGCTGCTACTCATGTTCCTATCTGTAGGAGTTTTTTCTTAATTTCATTTTTCTATTTTTACTCTTCTTTGGCCACAAACCAGATTAATTAATATCATCGGAATTGTAAATCCCTTGAGGGTGTTTTATTCATCTTGATATTTCCAAGTAGCAAAGAATCTCTGAGAAGATACTTTTGTCTCCTTGTAGACACCTATAAACTTGGCCACAATATGAACAAATGAATCACAAGTTAGATTTAGGGTTAGGACATCTTTTGGTTTAGTCTTCCTCCCTCCCTGCCTTCCTTCCTTTTTTTTTTTTTTTTTGCTGGGAATTGAACCCAGGGCCTTCTACATGCTAAACCTGTGCTTGACCACTGAAACACACCCCTAGCCGTAGTCCTACACCATTTTATGCTGCAATTCTCTGTATTTCCCATTTCCAGGTATGTTTCAAAGAGTTGAAGTTCCTTGAAGTTGAGGTCGGGTAGGTAAGGTATTACTGTAATAGAAATATATAGTGGTACAAGGAGAGCAATTGGACCTGGTGCGTATCTATCTCTAATTACAAGAAGAAAAAGGAGTCGGGGGAGAAACCAATGCTAGTAGGGGGAAAAAAGAGAACTGAGAGCTTAATGTCTCAAAAGAAAAATAATTATATTGTAATTATCTAACAATTCTTTGAGTAGATATTACATGAATTATGTTTTCTGTGAACCTATTGGCCAAACGAATAACTATGATTACTAGTAAAGATATATACCTTCATGACGTATACCTTTGCATACATTTATTTATTTATTTATATAGGGGATTGAATGCAAGGGTGCTTATCCACTGAACCACATCCTCAGCCCTGTTTTAAAAATTTTTCTTTTGAGACAAAGTCTTTCTAAGTTCCTGAGGCTAGTCTCAAACTTGTGATCCTCCTGCCTTGGGATTACATTTGTGCCCCACTGTTCCTGCTCCTTATATATTTTTAAATTCTATTATCTGTTCACTTATTCGACTGAATGTGTGTCTCATTTTGTTTTCTCTACTTAGCAACTGTTTACCTGACCCCTGAAAATAGCCATGGGGCTTTTATCCTTTTTCCATTCAATTCATCTCTTCCTCCACTCAATTACGTTGGAGCTTCTCAAGGGAAATTCCTGCCTGAAACTGGAGCTAATCAAGGGAATAAAAATTGAGAGCCAGCAAGAGAGGAACCAGGTTATGGCATTTGAGCCTGACACCTAGAGTGACTTGAACCATCCTGTGCCCTTTGGGTCTTTTCTGGTAAGCAAATCTCTGGCCACAGAAAAGATCCTCACTGATGCATTCTTTGGTCCATTTTTTAATCCTAATGTCATTATTATTTCAACACCAAAATACTAAAAGTATAGGTTTGGTTGTTGTTGTTGTTTATAGTACTGGGGTTGAACCCAGGGTGATTTGCCACTAAGCTACATCCCCACCAGCACTTTTTTTTTAATTCAGAAATTTGGTTGTTGAACAAACAAGCTATAACAAATATATATATATATATTTTTTCTGAAAATTAGATTTACCCCACCAGCACTTTTTATCTTGAACTTTGAGACAAGATCTCATTAAATTGTTGAGGTTGGCCTCAAACTTGTGATCCTCCTGCCTCTGCCTCCTGAGTCACAGTATGCGTGATTTTTTTTTTAAAAATTTACTTTGAAATAATTTTAGACTTACAAAAATTGTTACCAGAGTTCTCCAGTATCCATTACTCAGCTTCTACCAGTAGTGACAACTACTTGAACATTATGCTCCTTACAAACAGAAAATTGACCTTCATACAATCCTGAGCAAACTATGAACCTCATCCAGATTTCAGTTCTTATATGCATATGCATAGTTTTTTAAATGTCCTTACTCTGAATAATTCGTGCAATCTGCACAGATTATTTTTCTAACTAGAAAATAAGGATTAAAAATATTTACAAATATATGAAGTACTACCTAGCTTTTCTTTTTCTTTCCTGTCTTTCTTTTTTTTCCCTGGGGATTGAGCCCAGGGCCTCACAAATGCTAAGCAGATACTGAGCACCCCCCACCTAGGCTTTTAAGCAGTCAATGGATTCATGGAATTTATTTAACTTTTAGACTAGAAAATGCTGCAGAGAACATTTGCCTGAAGCATTTTGGTGACAGACTGTGTGCTGTGTTTAAGTTCTTTGTTCTATCTTGCTCATTACTTAAGACAGGTTAAAGTATAACTTTTGTGCAATGTGGGTGTGCATCACAAGAAAATGAGTTTTTATTGCTCATCCATCACCAGTGGCTGAAACCCGTCAATTTAATGGGTTTCTGAAAGTCATTTCCCTGCAGCTATGTTTACCCTTCTCTTCATGCAAAAATACATTACTCTTCTGCATTCAAATATAAAAAAGCCCTCTTATTTATGGATTTATTTATTTAGTGGTGCTGGGATTGAACACAGGGTCTTGCACATGGCAAGTACTCTATCACTGAGCTACATCTCCCCTGCCTTAAAAACCCTCATATATTAGTGTCTTCAGCTTGTTTTGTTTGATCTTAGTCTGCAGGAAAAAAGGGAAAAAAATCAATAACAAACAAAAGTACAGACAAAAATAGTAGACAACCTGAGACGCTGGTGTGTGGGTAGAACGGCTCAGTTCAAGTCCAAAAAGCCTCAGAACTAGGGAAGCAGATGTTGTAACTCCCAGTTCAAGGACAAAGTGGAAGTGGGTAGGGGGCTACTGGTACAGATCCTGGAGTCAAAGGCCAGGGAGCCTCACCAGGGCTCTGGTGTCCATGGACAGGAAAGAGTGTACTCCAGTTCCAAGGGGCAGGCAGACACATTGGCCTTCTCCTTTCTTTCTTTCTT
>PVKS010027126.1:0-19668 GCA_004027875.1 Aplodontia rufa | reverse complement strand
CAGTCTTTTGTATAGTTTATTAACCTGCATAGCATGAAAGTCTCCTCTTGGCTTTCAGAACACTGTCACTCCTGATCTTCTTCTAGCCTGAGCCTGACTCTTTCTCAAATTCCACTTTAGGATCCTCCTCCTCCAACCCTTCACTCTATCCACTCTTTTTTGTCTCTAAATTCTTTCCCTAAGTGATCTCATTTGCTTCTATGGCTTAAAATATTATGTCTGTAGTGAGGACTTATAAATATCCAACTCTTTCTCTTAACACTCCCCTGGCATCTAGATTTATATATCCAATTACCTACTTGATATTATATCTTAGATATCTAATAGGCATCTCAAATTTAGGTGTCCAAAATAAAATTCTTGGCTATCCACAGTTATATTTCTTATCTCAGTTAATGTTGTCACCACCACCAAGTTTCTTGGGAAACAAAAGTATCAATGATCCTTATTTTCTCACCCCCACATCTCTTATCCAATCTATCTATAAATATTACTAGCTATTATTTTCAAAATATATTCAAGATCTCACCATTTGTTACCATCTTTATTGGTACAACCCTCATCCAAGTGACCAATCTCACATCTGGGATGCCAAGGGCTGCTTCCACTCCTCCTTTGATGAAGTTCATGCTTCATCCAGCAGCCAGATCATTGCAAAGCACAGAACACATCAAGCCAATCCACTGCTTAAAACCCTGCAGGAGTTCCATTGAGCATAGAGTAAAATGCTTCTCAACATAACAGGCAAAGCTGTGCAGGACACCCCCTTACCAGACTCTCAGGCATGACCACATACCTCTCCTCAACAGTCCTGCTCCTTGGCTTTCTTTCCATTCCTCCAGTGCACTAAGCTCATTCATGATCCTGGGGTGGGGAGAAGTACGTGATCTGTTTTTTCTCTGTTTGTTTGTAGGTTGGTTGGTTTTGCTTGGTTTGATGATCAAAAGGAGCCACATTCTTTGATCCATTTTGATTTAATTTTTGTGCAGGGCGAAAGATAAGGATCCAGCTCCAGTTGTCTACAAATCGCTGTCCAGTGTGTCCAACACCAATTGTTGAACAGGCTATCTTTCTTCCACACTATACTTTTGCCCCCTTTATCAAATATCAAATAGTTAAGGATATGGGAGTTTGTCTCAGGATCTTCTATTCAGTTCCACTGGTCTTTGGTTCTGTTTTGATACCAATACCATGCTGTTTATGCTACTACAGCTCTATAGTATAATTTCAGATCAGGGATTGAGGTATCCCCTACTTCTTCCTTCCTGTAGAGTAATGTTTTAGCTAGTCTGGGTCTCCTGTTATTCCATGTGAACTTGAGAATTGCTTTTTCTATATCTGTGAAAAATGCCATAGGTATCTTGATGGGGATTGCATTGAATCTGTATAGGGCTTTGGGTGGAATGGGCATCTTTATTATATTGATTCTGCCTAACCATGAGCATGGAAAGTTTTTCCATCTACTCAGGTCTTCTGTAATTTCTTTTTTTTAGTGTTTGATAGTTTTCTTTGAAGAGGTCCTTAATATCCTTTGTAAGGTTAATGCCCAAGTATTTCATTTTTTTGGAAGTTTCGGTGAATGGGAGAGATTTCCTGATTTCTTCTTCTGAGGATTTGTTGCTGGAGTAAGGAAATGCTAGTGATTTGCTAGAGTTGATCTTGTAGCCAGATACTTTGCTAAAATCTCTTATAAGCTCTAGGAGTTTTCTGGCCAATGTTATTGGGTCTTCTAGATATAAAATCATATCATCTGCAAATAGAGATAACTTGACTTCCTCTTTTCCTATATGAATACCTTTGATTTCCTTGTCTTGCCTGATAGCTCTGGCAAGGGTTTCAAGGACTATATTGAAAAAGAGAGGGGATAGTGGACAGCCTTGTCTCGTACCTGACTTCAGTGGAAATGCTTTCAGTTTTTCTCCATTGAGGATAATGTTGGATATGGGTCTGTCATAAATGGATCTGACATAGTTAAATTATCTTCCCTTGATCACTATCTTTTCCAAAGTTTTGAGCATAAAGTGGTGTAGGAGTCGGCAGTTACTTCCTTAACAAAACTCCTATGGCTCATGCTGTAAAATCAAGAATAAATGAATGGGATGCAATTAATCTAAAAAGTTTCTGCACAGCTAAAGATCTAGTCAAGAGCATCAAGAGAGAAACTACAGAATAGGAGAAAACTTTTGCCTGCTACACCTCGGACAGAGGGCTAATATCCAGAATATGCAGGGAACTAAAGAAACTAAAGTCCAAACTCACAAATAATCCAATCAATAAATGGGCTAAAGAACTCAAAAGGAACTTCTCTCCAGTGGAAGTCCAGAAAGCCCATAAATATATGAGAAAATGCTCTACATCATTAGCTATAAGGGAAATGCAAATCAAAGCTTCAATGAGATACCACCTCACTCCTGTTAGAGTGGCAAAAATGAAGAATACAAACAATGACAGATGCTGGAGGGGCTGTGGGAAAAGAGGAACTCTGTTACACTGCTGGTGGGACTGCAAACTGGTTCAGCCACTATAGAAAGCAGTGTGGAGAATCCTCAAAAAATTAAGGATGGAACCACCTTATGACCCAGCTATCCCACTCCTGGGTATTTTCCCCAAAGAGTTAGAATCAGCGTATTATAATGATGTGGCTTCCTCAATGTTTATAGCAGCTCAATTTACTGAAGCTAGACTATGGAACCAATCCAGATGCCCCTCACTCAATGAGTGGATGCAAAAACTTTGTTACATATATACAATGGAATACTACTCAGCCATTAGAGAAGATGATATTATGGCTTTTGATATCAAATGGATGGAGATGGAAAGAATTATGCTTAGTGAAGTATCCCAATCTCAGAGACTCAAGGGCCAAATGGTTTCTCTCATCTGTGGGTGCTAGAATAGGGTAGCAGTAGGGTAGATGGCTAACCTAACAATACTTCAAATTGAATGACACTCAGAGTAATAGGGGAATGGCTCCCTAGGATACCTGGAGGTGTAGAGAGGGGGATGGGGAGGGGAGGAGGGTGTATGAAGAACTCATAGGAGACTGGAGAGTGGGAATAGGGGGGAACCATCCCAGAACCCGATGTTATTCCTCCACAAGATATCCACTTCACGCATGAGTTCTTCTGGGGGCAACTGCAACAGGTGAAACCCAAAGTGGCCATCCATGTTTTGGCATTACCCCTGGATAACAAAGTATATATACATTGACTACTGTTGGTTTCATAATGTTTCCCCCTCATTTGTATCTCTATATACTTCTAATAAATAATAAAAAAATAAAAAAGGAGCCACATTCAAACCTGATGAAGTTGTATGCCTTGACTGGATAGACTTTGGTGTTGTCTCTCTACAGACACACTGAGAGAATTTTGATGAACATAAGTTGTATTCTTGGTGCAGCTCACAAAATATTCTTAATTCCTTTATTCCCAATCACTTGAGAGGATTGTAATTCCTTGCTCTCTTTTGGATGGAAGAGACATTGGGCTAAATTTGACCACTGACCTGTGAGCAAAATAGATGTATTTTACTTCCGGGTTAGAGTACTAAAGTCCCAATAGGAAACATTCCAGAACTCCTTTTTATATGGCCTGGTATACAGCATTACTTCAGACACACTTTCTATTCTGGAATCTTGAGCAACTATGATGAGCACAGCTTCTCTGCTACCTCACAGTACCAATATGCATTAAAGCACTAAAATTTCAGCTTTTTGTTGACCAGTGTATGAGCCTTTGGTAAGCTTCCTTCTTTCAAATCATTTTTTAAAAAATCCCTTATTTTATCATTTTATAATGATGGATTAATAATCTATGCACTTGTTCTATTATCTATGTATTTTCTGCAACATCAGGATTCATGGCTGCCTAATAATACATAGTAGGGATATTATACAATTTTCTCAATCCCATATTAATAAACCTAAAGGATCATTTTAAGCTTTTAGTGTTTTCACATATAATGTATATATTTTTGTGTGTGTATTGCAATTGGGATTGACCCTAGGGCCTCACACATGCTAGGCAAGTTCTCTACCACTGAACTACATCCCCAGCCTATAATGTGGATACTTACAGCTAAATCTTAAGAGTAACTTCATGAAGATCATGAATTCTAAGAATTTATGCATAAAATATATGAACATTTTTCATTATTTGGACATTAAGTCATTTAATCAGGTTACATTCTAGACATTATGGATAGAGTACTAAACAAGATGTACAAAGTCTTCATGCAGCAGCTTCCAAATTGTTTTCAGAGAGCCTTCCAGTGTCCTCTGCTACAGACAAAACCTGAACACTCACTTTCCACACCCTTACCACATTGCTTATGAGACCATAAACAACCTCATGCCACTCATAACATCATCTACCTGGAACGTCCCACCAATATTTGAAGGTTATCAAAATGCTTTCAGAGAGCCTACAAATTTCCTCTGCTACAAACAAAGCCTGAAAATTCACTTTCCACACCCTTACCACATTGCTTATGAGACCATAAAACATCTTTTTCCCACTCATAACATCATCTATCTGGAATGGCCCACCAATATTTGAAGATGACAAGAATGATAGTAACCCCATGAACACAGTCTAACTCCACAAACAGTCTAACCAAAATATGCACATTTATAATCAGAAGGGTGTACATCACAAACTAAAATTAGTGATCAACCTTTATGAACTTGGAAAATAGGGTAAAGCTCATTTGTCCATGGTGCTTTGTTCAGTCTACTGTACAGAGGTTCTCCCATTGTAGAAGTTTTTTTCCCCCATTGACTGTCATGTCCTTAAAAAAGAATAAGAAAAAAATATTTCAAGAGGTATTAAGGTACACTCAAGCCAAGCTGCAGGAGACAGGTGTGCACCTTATGTTTGTTTCCACTTCTTCACATGGCTTTGTAAGCAACAGCAAACACTGGATGCCTGATCTCCTTCTTTACATAACTTTATCTTTACTGGAAAGCAAATTACTTTTGCAAATAAATGCAGGCACAGTTGTGTGGTTGGAAAAGTCTAGATGCAATAAAGTGGTAAAAGTCTGTACACAATGGGAGTTGGAGAAATTGCTATAAGTTCATATTATTTTATAGATTTAAATTTCTGTATATGATTATGTAGAAAAATCACCTAATTATATAAATAAAATTATAAGAAATAATAAATTAAAGGAAGTAGACTATGATCATTTTAAACAAGATTGTATTTTTCATTATAGTTTTATATATTGAAGGGGTTTTTTGTTACATTTTCATATATGCACACTTCATATAACGCCCTTTAGTCTCCCCTCTCTCCCCCTCCCTCAAATTCCCTCCCTTTCTCTCACCCTAGTCTGAAAGGTTTCCCCCCAGTTCAACTAGTAATCCATGTTTGATTAAACTGTTGTCAAATTTATTGTTCTCTCACTCTTTCTAATAGCTTCCAGATAGGAGAGAAAACATTGCGCCCTTAAGTTTCTGGGTTTGGCTAATTTCACTCAGCATGATTTTTCTCCATCTCTATCCAAGTACCAGCAAAGTAATGATTTCATTTTTTTATGGCTGAGTAAAATCCATGGTATGTGTGTATGTGTGAGTGTGTGTGTGCATACATATACATACATACATATACATACGTATATACATGTGTGCACGTATAGATAAATATAATCTATTTAGATAGATAAAGAGATACATAAATACGTACATGTAGATATATCTTGATCCATGCATCCAATGATGGACATCTGGGTTGATTCCATTATTTAGCTCTTGTGAGTTGTGCTGTTGTAAACATCTTTTTTCCAGACCAGTTCCACATGTATCTACAATGGAAATCAGTGGAAATATACAATAATGGTGGAGGACAGAATTTAGGAAACCAAATCCATGGAAGTTGAAATCCAAACCAAAAACTTCTATCTTGAAAATTCACTGGCAAGTTTGTATGGTGAAACTTTAGGCATGAAGATTTTTGAAACATGTCAAGGGGGAATTTTAGAAAGAGCCTAAAGGGATATGATTTTGATAACTTATAAGGAAAATATTGTTTTCAATACGATGTAAAATATTTACTTACTGCCAGTGATGGTGTTCTGAGTGATTTATAGCTATTACATGACAGCACAGTGTTTAAGGATGATTTCACCCTGCAGAAGCAATAATTTGAGCTGTATATAAAAATTTTAAAAGAAAACAAACCCCAGTAGAATAGAAATGTACTATTTCTGAAAGTTTGTAAATATCATTAACACAATGAGTTCTCCCTAGAGTTTTTCAAATATCTCCAATTACATTTGTCCACCAAACATGTAAATGTCAGTGTGCCTGCAATGGAAAGTTGCAGATATGGGCTGGAGCGGTGGCTCGGCAGTTACGGTGCTTGCCTGGCATGCATGAGTATGCAGGTTCAAACACCAGCACCATGTACCCAACTAAATCTTGGAGCAACAGAAGGCACATGAAAAACTGAATAAAAATTGTTAAAAAATGATGCAGATATGAAAAGGGGTGTGTGTTACACTCATAGCCATATTTATTTAATTCACCAGGATGATTTTCTTTCTTAGGGAGCTCCTTGCTGCACCCTTAAGGGATACTTTGTCTTTCTCTAAAGTGGGAGTACCATATCCAAACCTTCCTCCAAATCTGGTTTATTTAAGACTCTTAAGAGTGGAAAAAGAAAAGTTTCTCTAGCAGGCATTCAGCCTCTTACCTCAACCGCTGCCACTTTAGGGGTCTAACCACACTCTTCCAGATCCCCCTGTGAAGCTTTCTCACCAATGTTTTAAGAGAAAGAGAAAGTGAGGTGAGGGGGGAGAGAGAGAGAGAGAGAGAGAGAGGGGTAGAGGTGAGAGAGAATCCACTTTATTTTTTCTTTCATCTGTATTTTTCTGACAGTTAGTTGCATATGTGTTGTTGGGGTTCTAGTCCCAGTCCTCTCACATCCTCTCACAGGCCAGCTCACATGTTACAGGAAAATGCTCTACAGCTGAGCCACCACTCAAGCTCCCTCCACCACTTTTGCAGCACCTTTCCAACATGATTTCTCTTTTTCTTCTCTTCTTTGTAGATACCTGCCCCTTGCATTTGTTTCTTTTGCTTGTTACCTCTAAAGTTTCTCCTCCCTACAATTTGTGAGCCCAGGCTAAGTTTAAGTGTGGCCACAGAGTCTCCTCCACCCTAAACCTTCTCTGAATTTTCTTGCTCAGTTTTGGAGACTCTTTGATGTCCCATGAATCAGACATATCTCTTAATCTCACACTTGCTTGCCTGATTACATGGGATTATTTTTTCTGTAAGTTTTTAAGCAGAGAGACATGTCTGACATACCCAGTAAGTATCAATAGAAAAATTATTGGAAAAGTAGTTAGTGCCCTGTGGTCCACCATACATTTTAAAAAATATTATCTTGACTAAATAATCTCTCAACTGCTTACTTATCTTAAAAAGACAGTATAGAGCTGCATTGGAGGCACCTTTAATGTACTTTCATGTTTAACATTCTTTGAATCTTCAAGGGGCATAAATGTCTCCTGTTTTCTTTCCCTTTGAGTGTTCTGTAATGTCTACTACAGAGCTAGACAAATTGTTAGGTAATAAATTTAATTTAATAAATTCAATAAATGATTATTTGTAAATTATGGGTGGGTGGAGAGGTGGGTGATATAGTTCTATGATCGTCTTGACTTTGTAACCTCTCATTTCTTTGAGCCAATTAAAAATTAAAATCCTCAAATATTTAATCATTCTTGTTCTATATTGATTAAATGCATAGTAATGAATACTATATTTTCTCTGGTTTGCTTCTCAAATCTTTTCCAGTGAAATAAAATTCTCTTCCATCCTTCAGATAATTCCTTTTGAATCTACTATTCCAAAAAAGACAAATAGTTGCTTTTATAAATTTAATTTGTAAAAAATGAAATGAGCTAATTCAACACTAAAAATGTTACAATCTTTTTACATTACTGATCTTGGGGAAGTGAGATAATGTTGCATAACTGAAACCCAAAATTCAATTCTCATCTGTGGAGACTGGCTGTTTCAACCTTGTGAAGTCATTTTAATTAAGAATTTGACAGAGAAAAGAAAAAGGAAGTGATTTTGTGTATTCTATCAGCTACAGATTTTTGAACATAGAGTGAATGACAGGAGTATATTTGGCTCAAAGTGTGAAGATGTACTTAGTTCTCTTCCAACTCTCATTCTCAGCCCCATTTTTCAGTAAAAAGAATTGCTTCTTGTGTACACCAACCAGAGTCAGATTTCTACACAAGTTACATTTCCAGGCAAATATTTTATATTTCTTGGCAAAAATTACCCATAAAAATCTTGCATGGAAAGAACCTATAAAAAATGACATCTGGGTATCACTTCCAGAAGAACAGTACCTCCATGAGGCTGCAATGTGACTTTCTCAGATCCCTTTGCATAATAGCAGTAGAACAGAGAGCTCCTTGTCAAAGTGACTACCAAGCAGGACAGTGAAAGTTGTTAGGATACAAACCCTTACTTATTTTAAAAAATAAGACATTGGGGCTGGAGCGGTGGCTTAGTGGTTACAGTGCTTGACTGGCAAGTGCCAGGATGTGAGTTCAAACCCAAGTACCATGTATACAACAAAGTGTCAGAGGAATGTAAGTCACATGAAAGACTAAATAAAGATTGTTTCTCTCTTTCTCTCTCTCTCTCTGTCCCCTCTTTCTTTAAAAAAAAAAGACATCAAAGAGGACTGAATGAATGGATTTCACAACCCAGAAATTTCAATTGTGTATGGAATACCTACAGCTGCACGAAATGGAGGTGAGAACAGAGTGCTTCCCAGACATGGCCCAACCACTGGTACCACATTTTGCTTTTGTGCACCCACAATCTGTCACTCAGTCTGAGACTAAGGAAGCCCTCAGCTCATTGCTCCTGAATTAAGCACCATCTTACATTTCTCCTTCATAACTAACTTCTCACGCTCCTCACCCTTGATCGCAAAAGTTCCACAAGGTAGGGACCCAAGGTCAGGTCATGCCCAGCTCATTCGCTACCACATTGCCAGGCCTATGCCCATGCCTGGCATAAAATATGTGCTGGAAAAATATCTATTGACTAAACAAATGTGCTGAGCAAATAGAAAAAGATGGTACAGTGCCAAAATTCCCCTCTTTCAAGTCCAGCTCAAATTTTAAGCCTTTCTAAGAATGTATTCATTTCTATCTCTAATCTTCCCCCAACACACACAAAAAAGTCCACTCCCCTCTGAATACTTATTAAGAAACAGCATTCAGAGTGGTGAAGGGTCCAAGCCCTAGATACAGTAGGCTATGTTTAAATAACAGCTAAAGTGTTTAAAGCTGCAGTAAATTGGGAAAATTATTCACGGTCCCTGAGCACTGCTTCCTTAGCTACAAAAGGAAGATGATTGTAGAGTAAGAGAGCTGAGAGAGGTGAAGGTGATGCAAAGGGACTTTATATTCCTAAAGCCTAAATCCCATTCATGCCTAAAGGTGATGACAACATGTAGTACTTTTTCCTGGTTGAAGATTTACAGGGACAGACTCTGACCACCATTTGATCAATGGATGGAAGCAGGAAAGTAAGATGGTGTCCTTCACTGCAAAACACTTAATATGATGACATGTAATAGTCACCTTCCAGAGGAGAACAGAATATGTGGCACTTTCCCAAACACTGAGCTTCAAACTCTACACTAGGGTACATATTATAAAAATTAGGATTTCCCAAGATGTACAAAGTGTGCCTCATAATCACCATATGTTTTCACTTCTGGCTCTTAATTCCAGAGATTGCTTTTCAAGGGAGAATGCAAGGGGGGAAAGGCAAGAAATCAGTCTACATTATGTCAAAATAGCAAGCAACTTTTGTTATAACTGATTGATTCATTGTGTAAAATGCCTATCAATCTGTCTAAATCAAAACTTGCTTAACTTGTAGTTCAGAAAATCTTACAGGGCCCCTGATTCCCAAGGGGCTATAAAACCATTGAAATTATAAGCAAGATTTGAAGACTATTTGCAAATGTGGTGTTTGTCTGGGGAATTTCCATAGATTCATATTAAATTTTCTTGGGGACCTATAGCCCATTCAATCACTAATTTTTTTTGGTTCTATGATGACACCTCCAATGAAAATTATGCTTTTCCTCCAGTTTTCACTCACAGTTTTTTACTTATGTTAACTACAAAATTATCCTGGTTTGTTCATTCCACTCATTCTTCAGTCCATACTGTCAATTTTCTTAAACTCCAACCCAATTACATTCATGCCTAAAACCCTGTGATGGCTCCCCCACTGCAAACCAACCTAGGCACAAATGCTTCAGATCTCTCACGACAGGAAAGGCCCTTAGTACCTTGTGTCACCTTCCTCTTTTGTGTCTTTTATTGCCAAATAGTTTGCTTTCAAGATATACTCACCTTTGCCACATTTGTATATCTCTTTGGAACTACCCACCTTTATTTTCTTCTTCACCATTCTTTACAACCTTTATGAAAGGCTTCTTTTTCATGAAGTCCTCTTCATTTCCCTAATATTCATTGTTCTCCTCTCCTGCCACATCCCCAAAGTAAATATGTGTAAATCTCTTTATGAAGCTGATCATACCTGAATTGGTATCATCACTACTAACCTGCTTATCACTCTCCTTGCTTCAGTACAAAAACTGCTATCACTTTGCTTTTAATTTGTCACTGAATTCTTTTGTTGGATCACGATGTTCAGTGCTGCCACCAGGAAAGCAATATTGATCTATTTTATTCCCTGAAATGTTCAGATTTTGTTAGGGAAAAAATTTCACTTCAGAAACCAAGCCACAGAAAGAAACTTCTAAGTTTAGCTATGATCAAATAAAATAATTAAGGCAGATCAATAACATAACAAAGATTTCCCCTTTCTCTTTCTTCCTATTTCCCCTGCATTGAAGAGCAATTACATACATTTTCAAAAGTCCTGAATTTAATTTAAATTCATTTTTCAACCTCCAGTATTCATTATTCCTGTTTCTGCTTTCTTTTCTCCTTCAATAGAAAGTACTTTACTGAAAAAAAAGGAAGGGGCAAAAACAAGGTGTTAGCATTGGGCACAGGAGGAAAAACACCTCTTATATTGATGAAAAATTCTAGAATATAAAATTTCATCCCAAGTTAATGTTCCTTGGGAAGAAGTAGAGAAAGTTAGAATCCTATTTATAGACTTTTTAGAATGGCTTTTTCATAGTGATTGGCAGATGCAGTCTGCCCTGAACCCAGAACCCTAAGTACTCTGCTTCAGCCAGAATATGGATAAAATCACAGTAGAGTTAGGGTTGGAACAGTGCAGTAGGCAACCATGACTATAGAAAGAGCAGAGTTTAAAGTCAGCTCAATCTGTGTACTTAGGTTTGGGGGAGTTCCAACTGGGAGGCTGAGATCCTCTGGTGGCCTCAGATCCCCTTTTCTCCACTGAAATCAGAAAAGAGGATTTTAAGTAAACCCATTGGTTCTGGTTCTCTTGACACAACCAAAACACTTCTTTGAATAAAATGTAGACATAGAGCTTTGGGTTTTCAAATTGAAAAAGAAATGTACTATATTCATCAATTTGCACACTGATGAAAGATAATCTGTGTTCACAATTTCCCTTTCCTCCCCTCCTTCCTCTCACTGGCTAGCAAGAGACAACAATTGGTCAATGCAAGCAGAATGATGGCCACTTAAATGTAGATGTTTAATTCCATCTCTCCAAGTATTTTTTTTAAAGTACTCCATCCCATTCCAGAGAACAACAATGAAATATTTTTTTTCATTACACTTCATTTACTTCTGAAATACACTTCTCCAACATACTCAGCTCAGGCACAAGCAAAAAAAAAAAATCTGCCAAGGATATCCTAACTGGATCTTTACCTCTCAAAATTTCCTGTCTGGAAAAAAATTTCCTGTCTGATTTTGGGCACATCTTTCTGATGCCTCCCTGCCTTGGTTGATCTCTCTAAACAATGGGAATAATTCTTGTTTTTCCATATAGTCCTGTGTCTTTTCTAAGTTATGTTATACTTTAGTACATGCTAAAAGAGAGGCTAGAAGCTTGCACTATACCCTTTAGAAGCACCTTAAGTACTTAGAATGAATTCAATTAATAAACCAAAATAAGTTCAAACCCAGGGAGAACTGCTTAATGGAAGAATAATTTGACATGCTCCCAAATTATTTATTACCAACCAGGGTGGGTGGGAGAGATAATTTGTTTTTCCCAACTTCAATTTGATAGGTGCTTTTATGACCTCTCAAGTCTCCTTCACTGTTAAATTTTTTTAAATGAAGAATTAATAAAAGAAAAAAATTCTGTGCTTTCACCTGGGTTCCTGCTCCTTCTATCTTTCTGGGTTTTCCCCCCAAAATCAGTGTTGCTATCAAACACCCTTCAAATTCTGTTATGATTAAAAATCTGCATATATTGCTTTTCTCTATAAACTAATGTGTATGGATAATAACATTCATTTCCAAGGCCTTTTACATGGGTTGTGAATTATCCCAGAACATGGCAAAATTTATTAAAACAGAAGTCTTGCATGAAACACATGTTTCTTTTCCTTTGAGCCTATTTAATAAGCCTTTTGATATAGAATCTGTTCTCATTACTGTGCCTGAAATTTAACAATTTGCTAAATATGAATTGCTATAAAGTTGTGATATTGCAAAAATCATATTTCATTCTATAATAATATAGAAAATGTGGTCTGTAGCACACAATGGCTGATGCCCTTGCTTACCTCATTTATCCAGGATGACTGGGTAATGAGGTGGTTTATATTGTGATTTTTCTCTAACTGAGGCTTATTTTCTATACATGCCAAAAGGTTTTATTTGAACTAATTTTGATGGAAATATTTCTCAAATGCATTACACAGTTTCCAGCCTAATTAAGTGTACACTGAAGCTGTTTAACTTCTTAATGATACAGTCATCACAAGGCTATCAACTGTTGTATGAGACCACATCACAGTCAAGGGGAGCCAAGAAGGGGAAAGCTTGCATGCCCATTTTGCTCAATGTTTCCAAATTATTCTGCTTTCTGTGTCATGTCTGTCACTGACTACATTTCCTTTCTCACTAGCAGTTTCCCCTTTATCAGTTTTCAATGCTTCTGCTCCAAGCAATTTTCCATTCCTTTAAATTCACATTTTTAATTTATAGAAAGCCAATCACAAAGTTCTAGGGTTCTATGGTAAAGAGGAACCATTCCAAATTTAACGTGTAGATTCAAAGCGGAAGCACAAGTAGGAGTTGGTAAGAAAGAATGAGTGTACAGTCAAGTAGCATGTGTCCCAGTCACCTGACTCTTCACCAGGCCCAGAGGGTGAGGTGCTCAGGGTCCCCATGGAGCATGGAACACATGCCTTATGATCCTGCTTCACATTTCATCTCAGTATTCTGCACTGATAGTGTGTCTACAACCAGCTTATAGAGACATTGAAAACAGGAAAATTATTTGATTGTTCATCAGATTTGTTACACTACTTAATACAGAGCTCAGAGTATCTAAAAAGTTCTAGTTACACTAGGCCTTCCCCCGCATCCTGGGCAACTTCACATTGCATGTAACAATTTTTAAACTTTCTGTCATTTGGCATTATTTGTGCCAAAGCTTCCACCCAGAAGAACCAACTGCCTTGCCCTAGGCATTGCTATAAATAAATACAAGAACTTCTTATTTGTTTCCTGGTGTTGCAACTGGAAATCTGACCATGCCTCAGTCATTCTTTTTCCTCAACTTCAGTTCTTTCACAAAGATTTTTTACTAGCCTATGTAATTTGTAAGCAGTAATCTCCAGCTCTGTCCTGAAGCCTAAGAGTAGCCTGTTATTTTGTTAAAAATTTGTATGATTGTTCAACAAATAAATTTCTCAATAAAAAGAGTAGCCTTTATTTTTCACTGTTTATATGCCCAGTAGCTTATTAATATGTCACATGATCGCCTTCCTTTGACCATGATAGTTTAAACAATTGGAGGAGAGCATGGTCCTCAGGAATACAATGCAAAGGCACTTCATATTTTTTAAACGACTATAACACATCTAGATATTCTGATTTTTCTTCTTGTATTGTTCTGTTTTCTAAATTAAAAAAAAGTTCAGAAAATTATCTTTCTTTGTGATATTACTCATTTCAATATCAGATTTTCTACGTGCCCATAATGTAAAAGTGTGTGCTCTCTGACTACACTGAAAACATTTCCTTCCTCTGTAATGTTTTGGTCACTTCTAAAAGTATTCTCCCAACATATAACATGTCCATGCCACTTGTCTGTAGATGTGAAAAATGAGTTCACTAAATACAATGTGCTTTGGTTAGCATTTGGCACCAGCAGATTGACTCGCAGAGAGGCCCAGCCTTATATATATTCCCTCCCAGTGATAATAAGATCATCCCAGTTTCCAATTCTATTGCAGCAATTCACTAGTAATCTTCTTTAACATGACCTTGTTTTCTCAAAGCTAACTTTTAAAAACACCATCCATTTAGCGGTGAGGAAGCAGGTGCAAAAGTCACTCTTGTGCTACAAAAAAGCACCATTCTGGGCTCAGTGATGAGGAAAGACAGCGTTCTCTTTGTTTCTTTTGTTTTTGTTTTCTTAAGACAGGGAGTGGAAGAGAACTAATTTTATTCATTTTTTATCTGATTTTTTAAAATTTTTGAACAACCTTACAAGATTTTAACAAAATAATATAAAATGTGTATATATTCTGGATATTGCAATTACCCCCAGGAGTGCCCCCCAATTACCCTCCCTTATCCCACCCTTCCCCTTCCCACTATATCTCTAAAAAATGTATTAGGTTGTAAAGCATTACATCTTATCTGGATTTAACACATGCTAATAGACCAACTTTCTCATTGTCCAGGGTCTAGTCCCCACCTCCACAGATGAGTGGAGACAATAGACCCTTAGATCTCTGGGTTAAGCTAATTTTACTCATCATTATCTCTTCCATTTTTGTTTTTCCAACACCTAGTAATGTATGTGGTGCTGGGGTTCAAACTTGGGTCCTTGCACATGCCATGCAAGGGCTTTAGAGTTATCTGATAGTTTTCAGAGTTTAGGATTGGTTTTACTTTTAGACATAAAGTCTTTTGGCATTCAGTTGAGGTGAGTTCTATGGAAATTTTTTTTTAGATCAGAGTGGGTTTTGGCTGGGGATTTAGTTCATATATAACACAGTGTAAGAAATCTTAGAATTTTTGCTTTGGATTTGAGCTAGAACACAGGGGTATGAACA
Source organism: Aplodontia rufa (assembly GCA_004027875.1). NCBI lineage: Eukaryota > Metazoa > Chordata > Mammalia > Rodentia > Aplodontiidae > Aplodontia > Aplodontia rufa. Next base: position 4,414 of record PVKS010027126.1, on the reverse strand, counting down.
TAAGAGCAAAGAAATGGTGGTTTGTGTGGTAGGTCAGGATTTGGTTAGATTTGGGATAGTGTGTTGGTGGCTATTGTGCACAATATATGGAATAATGTCACAGTTTGTCTTAACTTTTAGGGATTAGGTGTGGTGATGTGTTTATGGGTTATGGAAAGAGGGCTCTAGTTAAGGATGGAGTGAGCTTGAAGTTATCATTTGATTAATTGGTACAAATGGTTGTGTTGTGATTGAGAGTTAACTTAATTCTAAGGAATAGAATATAGGGAAATTTTCACAATTAGAGTTTAGATATTTTAGTTCAACTTGGTTGTAGAGGTTAGAATTTTAGGGGTAGATTTCGGTGTGATGTAGATTTTTGGTCAGAGTCTTTTTAGAATCTTATAATTGGTGCTGGCATTAGGTTAGTGTTATGATTGGTGATTGGCTTTTGATGGGGTTTGGTGTTAGATGATTGTGTACTTAATATATCTTGGGATTCACTTTAGGATCTAAACTCATGTTGGGTTTGAGATTGGGCAGAGGCAGGGCTGGGTATATAGTTAGAATTATGATTTTTGGTTTTAGGTATGGGGTGGCTCTTAGACACTGTGGATGTGTTTTAGCATGAGTGTAAGGTTCTAAGTTCACATTTATTGATGAAGATGATGTTAGACAGCTGGGTTAGGCATGAGGCAGCCCACCCACACATGAAAGGAACAACTAATTAGATGCTGGTAAATAAGCCCCCATGACTTCTTATAATAATCAGATGATTGATGGGAGTTACCAGCCAATCTCTGAAGGACCTCCTCTTCCCTCCCCAGATAATGTCATGGCCCAGCATGAGGGGTGGCAGGGGGTAAGGGGTTGCCTTTTCCCCCTACCTCCCTTCACTCTGCCAGCCAGGTGAATCTGGTCGAGAGCTCTCAATCCAAATTTAAGCTTTGCTTAGCTGCTTTTGGGCCTGACTTTACATTTGGTGCTGAAACATCCGTGTTTTTCCTGGTTCTTATAGGGGATGAGTGTGGTTTTGGCTGGGTTCGTATTAGACATTACTGTCACAAAGTGGTGAACTTTCCTGTTTAGTTTTATGTGTATCAATAGTGTCCTGCACATTTTCCCTTCCTTCATTTTGTTAACATTTTCTTGGGGCTGGAGCGGTGGCTCAGCGGTTTTGGCCCTTGCCTGGCAAGCATGAGGACCCAGGTTCGAACCCCAGCACCACGTACACAACTGAGTGTTGGAGCAACAAAGGCCATATGAAAAACTAAATAAAGTTGTTTCGCTCTTTCTCTGTCTCTCTCACTGTCCCTCTCTCTTAAAAAAAAACAATTTCTTTACTGATTTTCATATGTTGAACTACCTTAGATTTCTAGAAGTGCATTCCACACATCACGGTATTTAACTGTGCTATGTGCTCTTTAACCCAGTTCAGAAACAGTGTTGATTGTTGTTTGCGACATTGTATATTCATTGGTCTCTACATGTGTGCTATTTCCCCATGCAATTTTTTGACCACTAATTTTAAAGATCTTATCTTTCATAATAGTGAAGTAAATGTTAATCCCCATTTCATAACCCCTCTATAACGTTATGAAATAGCATACTGTGATTCATAAATATGTACTATTGCCCATTAATAAATATTTGACAAGATTTTTGTAAACTAAAATGCTAATAAACCTCTTCTTTTTTTGGGCTAGAGCTCAATCCCACGGACCTCCCAGGCCACGCCCCGTCCCAAGCCGGACCCCTCCACGACCTGCTGCGTGGCTCCGCCCAATGTGTGCCCATGCGTGGTGGGCCTCTCCACTGCCGCTGGTTGTGGGGCGGCATTGAGGAGGCCGCCTTGTTGAAAGACGTGTTTTTGTGTTCCCGAGGTCCTTCCCTTCCCTGCGTGGACTGTACCGCTTTTGCCCCCGGATCTTTACTGCCATTCTGTCCTCTTTTCCAGAGTCTGCAGTGAGGAACTCTGGCTCACCCACCGTGGCCACCTGGCCTGCTGCACAGCGCTCCTGGTGTGGCCTCAAGGATTATTTCCCCTAGAGCCACCAGGAAAGGTGCAGGTAGTGGAGGAGGTGGGGAGTGGGGTGAGCCCTGGCTGGAGAGGCGTTGGGGAGCAGGAGTTGAGTGGCCAGTGCGTTGGGTAGGGGAGGTACACTGTGCCTGTTGCTGGGAAGCTGTGCAGGGAGAGGGAGGTGCATGCTGAACATGGGCGTGGGGAGAAGTGGGGCAGAGGACTGAGGGTGCCATTTCTGGATGCAAGTTGGGCATCTGGGTGGGTGTGATAGAGGCTGTAGGGGCCTGTGACTGGGAGTGGGTTATCGTGGGGGTGGGGCAGCTTGGGGTGGAGGATGGTTGTGGGAATGTGTAGCATTGGGAGTGTGGGTAGGGAAGCTTTGGGAATGGGAGGCGTTTGGGAAGTGGGGTGGGAGAGGGCTTTTTTTTTAATAGAATAAGAGGAAACTCTTTTTTAAAAGAGAGGGACAGTGAAAGAGAGAAAAAGATAGAATCAACTTTATTTAGTTTTCCATGTGGCTTTTTTTGGTTTGGTTGGTTGTTGCTGAGTCACTGTTGTGTATGTGGTGCTGGGGTTTGAACCTACATCCTTGCAAATGCCAGGCAAGCACTGTAACCATTGAGCCACAGCTCCAGCCCAGGGCTGTATTTTTGATATTAAGTTTTTTACTTCTTTGTATATTCTGGATATTATTCCCCAGTTGGAGATGTAGCAGTAAATGATTTTCGTCCATTCTGTAAGTTCTCTCTTGATACTCTTGAGTGATTCTTTAGCTGTGCAGCTAAACTGATTGAGTCCTGGCTTCATTTCTTGCACTGTGGGAGTCTTTTTAAGGAAGAAGATGCCTACAGTGATGCGGTGGAGTGTTGACCCTATTTTTTCTTCTTTTATGTATTTTATTAAGGAGTTGAATTATTGTGGAATCATTAATGCATATAAAGTAACAATATGATACTCATTTGTTCTTAAGCTAGATTTACCCTCACATCACCCACACCCCAATCTCTTTAATTCTTCTATATTTTGCCACTACAAGTGATATAATTGCTTAGAGTGTGAATTTTCCAGATTTAAATGATTGCATGAATATTATTTGGATTTTCAGGGGGTTAAAGAGTATACTACAATGCTGTTTGTTTTCCTAGATTCCTCCATTATCCCTCCCTCACCCCTCCTCCTATCTGTCCCCCCCACATATATCTATGGCTGCCCTAGATTATGTGTTGCTATGCCTTTGCTGGGTCTAATGCATGAGTTTGACTACCTTTCACCCAAGCCTGAGTTTTGCACCAGCCTCCACATATGAGTGAAAACTTTTGACCTTTGACTCTCTGGTTTTGGCTAACTTCTCTCTCAGAATGATTTTTTCCATTGCCAACCATTTAGTGTCAAAGTCTGTGATATGGTTGTTTCTAATATTTTAGTAGAATTCCATTGCATATATATATACCACAACTTTTGGATACATTCATCCAGTGAGGGGAATTTGGATTGGATCCATAATTTAGCTATTGTAAATTGAGCTTCTATGAACATAGATTTTGCTGTGTCACTGTAATGGGCTGTTTCTAACCCCTCTGGGAAAATACCCAGAAGGAGGATGGCTGGATTGTATGGCGGATCCAACCCTAAGTTTTTGAGGATTCTCTACACTGCTTTCTAGAGCAATTATATCAGTCTTCAGCATGCTAATATTCCTATCTCCGCACAACCCCCCCAGCATCTGTTATTGTTTATATTCTTCATCTTTGCCAATCTGACTGGAGTGACATGAAATCTTAATGTAGTTTTGATTTGCATTTCTCTTATTACTGGTGATTTAGAACACTTTCTCATGTATTCATTGACTTGTTAAATTTCCTCTGTTGACAAGTTTCTATTTAGCTCTTTGGTCCATTTATTGATGGAAAGTTTGTGGGTTTTGTATTAAGATTTTCAATTTCTTTGTAAATTTTGAATGTTTTACTCCTGTCAAAGGAATTACAGGCCATGATTATCTCCCATTCTGGAGGTTGTCTCTTGAAATTTTGACCAGTTCCTTGGCTGAGCAGAAGCTTTTTAGTTTAATGGCATCTTACTCATTGATTTTTTACTTTAATTCTTTTGCTTTAGGATTCTTGTTGAGAAATTCTTTGCCTACTCCCAAATGGTGGACTGTTGGTCCTAATTTTTTTCTAGCATTTGTATGGTAGCTGGTTTAATTCCTAGTTCCTTGATCCATTATTTTTTATTTTTGTGCAAGGTAAGAGGTAAGGATCTAATTTCAACTTCTACAAATGCCTGTCCACTTTGTCCAGCACCATTTCTTGAATAGGCTGTCATTCCTCCGTGTTATATTTTAACCCTCATTGTCAAGATCAGAAGTTTAAAGATATGTGGATTTCTCTTAGTCTTCCATTCTATTCCATTGAT
>PVKS010027125.1:0-27880 GCA_004027875.1 Aplodontia rufa | reverse complement strand
TATATCTTTTTTTATCCTTCCTATATTTGGCCACAGCTATCTTAGCTTCCCCCAGGATCCATATTTTCTTTGATTTTTCTTCTTTTTTTTTTCCAATTTATTTTCATTTCTTTTTTTTTCTATTGAGTTCTATTTCTTTCTACAGGAAATCCTTTACCTCTCCACTTTCTCACTGTGCACAACTGGTCAACATAATCTCCTCTCTAAATTTTACTTGCATTCCCTTCTCTCTCTGGCTCCCAATTAGTTAATACCTGTCAATCCCCACAATTAAGGCTGCGTAATGATTACCGCTGTTAATGTAAAACTGAGTAACAATTCTTCGTTTTGAAGCCTGACATAGGTGATAGTTAAATACTAGTGTTGCCAAAAATATTGATTATCACTACCATTAACTTCATAGGCTGAATTCAGAAGTGTACTATATTCTGTTCTAAATAACCAATTTAATACTGTTTATCGTAAGCTTTGGTTGTTCATATTGATAATCTTCTATTAGCACATGAGGTGTTGGAAATTTTAAGGGTCACTAACAGTTCACAGGAAAGGGGTTAGAATTCTGAACTCAACTTTCCTGACAATACCCCAACCCAAGTAAGGGACTGGACAAAACTTCCAATCCAAAGCTTAGCCCTTAAAGGAGAAAAAAAACAAAACAAAACAAAACAGAGATTTCAGGGCTAGAACTCACCTCAACTTATGGAGTGAGAAGAAGTCTGAGTAGAACCTCCTTCACCAATGTGTGTCCCAGGGTTCCAGTTCCACCACACAGGAGAGCTGGACAACTCCAAGGCCACCACTTCCAGATTCTACACAGTTGTCATGCATACCACTGGGTCCTGATGATCTGGGCCCATTCCACCACCAAGGATCCTAGACCCCAGCACAGCAAGTAGGCTGGCCCATCTTGGTCCACCTCACACATCTGGAACCCTAGCACCCATTGACAAACCTCAACTGATTAGCCTAAACAACACAGTGGACAGCCCAGTAACCCCCACCAGGTGCCAAGCCTGAGTCCTAGAACCTTAACCCAAAATTTGCAATAAAAAAAGGCTCCAGGCAGAAAAAATCTTTCAGCAAGTCATTCAAAGAGTCAGTATCTGACCCAACCCTGGGTATGTAAGGAAAAAGAACCCCAAGTCTTGTACTGCTTCCACAAAGGGATCGCCAATCAAATAAGCAAGAAGAAGCTCTTCAGAGATGAGGAATCAAACTAGAAGAGGTTCACCTCAATCCCACAACTCTTAGCAAGAGGGTCTATGGCCAAGGATTGGGGGGAAAATCTAGAACAAATTATCAATGATCTGATAACAAGAAGGAACAATGAATTAAAAGAGACAGTGAAGGGAATAAATGAGAAAACTCAAGAGTTGAGAAACTCTATCATTAAAGAAATCGATTCTCTCAAAAAGGAAGCAACAGATCTAAAATCTGCAGTCAATGACATGAGAGTGACCATGGAAGAATAATAACTTCAGTAGAAAATAGAGCCTTTGCTACTGAAGAAAAAACATCTGACAACGAGGACATCCTGACCAAGTTAGAGTACACTGACAACAAAAAAGGAAAACAACTAAGAGAACAATCAGACTTTTTAAAATGTCTGGAAGAAATGGGCAGAAACAATGTAAGAGAAATTGGGATTCAAGAAGAAATTGAAACAAGCACGAATGGTATGAGGAACATCCTCAAGGAAATTGTGAAAGAAAACTTTTCTCATATAAAAATAGAATCGGATATGCTCATCCAGGAAGCTTACAGGACACCCAATAGGCCCAATCAAATGAGAAACTCACCAAAACACATTGTATTCAAAATGCACAACAGGGATACCAAGGAAACAATATTAAAAACAGAAAGGGAGAAATGTCGAATTACATTCAGAGGCAACCCAATCAAAATTGTCTGTGACTTTTCAACCCAGACTCTGGAGGCAAGAAGGTCTTGGAAAGAAATCTTTCAACGTCTGAATGACCACAACATGCACCTACGAATTCTATACCCAGCAAAACTCAGCTTCAAATTTGATAGAGAAATAAGAACTTTTCACTATACGACAAAACTGGCAGCATTCGTAAACAGAAAACCTGCCTTGCAAAGAATTCTCAAGGAAACACTCCAGACAGAAGAACAAGTAATCAATACCCAAAACCCACAAACTGAAGAAATTCAGTAAAAGTACCACCCATCAATAACCAACCAAGATAACCACAGATCTAGCTAAATAAGACACAATGACTATGAACCAATTACACACTTCTATTTTAACACTGAATATGAATGGTTTAAATACACCACTCAAAAGACACAGACTTGCAGACTGAATCAAAAAATGAAATCCAACAATATGCTGCTTACTAGAAACCCACTTAACAGGCAATGACATCCACAGAATAAGGGTTAAAGGATAGAAAAAAATCTACCATGCGTACAGTCCAAGAAAGCAAGTAGGCATCATAATACTTATATCTGACAAAGTAGATTTCAAACATAAGTCAATCAGAAGAGATTAAAAAGGCAACTACTTAGTACTAAAAGGAACCCAACAACAGAAAGAAAAAACCATAGTTAATATTTACTCTCCAAACAACAGTGCTCCCAACTATGTGAATAATTACTTTATGACATCAAACCACTCGTGGACCTCAACAAAATAATACTGGGAGAATTTAACACTCCTCTGTCACCATTAGACAGATCATCAAAACAAAAAATCAATAAAGAAATCACCAGCCGAAATAACTCCATAAATCAAATGGATATAACAAACATATATATTCCACCCCAAGTTAGCAGAATACACCTTCTTCTCAGAAGCACATGGAACCTTTTCCAAAAGAGATCATATTCTGGTTCACAAAGACAATCTCAGCAAATATAAAAAAGTAAATGTTATTCTGGGTATCCTAACGGACCACAACGCCATGACCCTAGCAATCAACAGTAAGAATCATTAAGAGAAAACACACATATTCACAGAGATTGAATAACACTCTATTAAATGAAGAATGGATCCAAGAAGACATGAGAGAAGAAATCCAAAAATTCTTGGAAGAGAATGAAAATGAAGACACAACATACCGAAACTTCTGGGACAGCATGAAAGCATTCCTAAGGGGAAAATTTATAGCACTGAGTGCCCACATTAAAAATGAAGAGATATCCCAAATAAGTAAGCTTATGCTCCATCTCAAAGCCCTTCAAAAGGAAGAACAATCTAATCTCAAAGCCAGAAGAAGACAGGAAATAACCAGCATAAGAGCTGAAATCAATGAAATTGAGAACAAAAAACAATAAAAAGAATTGATGAAACAAAGAGCTGATACTTTGAAAAAATAAGAAAGATAGACCTCTAGCAAATCTCACTAAAAGAAGGACAGAAATGAAGCAAATCAATAAAATCTCCAATGAAAAGGGAGCAATGACCACTGACCCATGGAAATCCAAGAAATTATAAGATCATATTTTGAAAACCTATACAACTCCAAATTAGATTATATGGAAGAAATGGATAAATTTCAAGACACACACAACATCCCTAAATTGACACAGGACCAAATTGAATTCCAAAACAACCCAATAACAAGCACTGAAATCCATTCAGCAATTAAAAGTCTACCAAAGAAAAAAAGCCCAGGACCTGATGGCTTCCCCACTGATTTTGACCATACTTTTCAGAAGGACCTAACACCTCTCCTTATTAAGTTATTTCCAGAAATTGAAAAGGAGGGAACTCTCCGCAACACTTTTTATGAAACAACCATACCTATGATACCAAAAGCAACAAGGATACATCAAAAAAAAAAAAAGAAAACTACAGTTCAACATCCCTGATGAAACTGGATGCAATAATCCAGAATAAAGTCCTAGCAAACCGTATTCAAAAACTTACCAAGAAGATAATCCATCATGATCAAGTGGGCTTCATTCCACATATGCAGAGCTGGTTCAACATACAAAAAATAATTAATGTAATTCACACTTAAATAGAATCAAGGACAAAAACCATACAATCATCTCAATGGATGCAGAAAAGGCCTTTGATAAAATTCAGCATGCTTTTATTCTCAAAACTCTAGAGAAGACAGTAATCAAAGGAAATTTTCTGAACTATGTAAAGGCTATATATGCTAAACCCTCGGCTAGTATAATAGTAAACGGAGAAAAGCTGAAAGCATTTCCACTAAACTCAGGAACAAAACAAGGCTGTCTGCTTTCACCACTTTTATTCAACATTGTTCTTGAGATCCTAGCTGGAGCAATAAGGCAAGAGAAAGAAATCAAAGGGATAATTATAGGAAGAGAGGAAGTCAAACTCTCCCTTTTTGCTGACGATATGATCGTGCATCTGGAAGATCCAAAAAACTCGATCCGTAAACTGCTTGAACTTATAAACAGATTTAGCAAAGTGGCAGGCTACAAGATCAACACCCAAAAATCAATAGCTTTCCTATACACTAACATTAAAAGAGCAGAGGAAGAAAATAGGAAACCAGTCCCATTCACAATATCCTTGAGAAGAATAAAATACTTGGGAATTAATCTTACAAGGGAAATCAAAGATCTCTACAACGAAAATTATTGGACACTGAAGAATGAAATCCAAGATGACCTAAGAAGATGGAAAGATGTTCCAGGCTCTTGGTTACACAGAATCAATATAATAAAAATGGCCATTCTGCAAAAGTACTATATATATTCAATGAAATTTCTATTAAGATACCAATGTCATTCTTTTCAGATATAGAAAAAGCAATTCTCAAATTCATTTGGAACAACAAGAAACCCAGAACTGCCAAAACATTACTAAGCAAGAAAGACAAAACAGGTGGTTTTGTTATACCAGATCTAAAATGATACTACAGAGCTGCAGTAACAAACACAGCATGGTACTGATATCAACATAGGAAAGATCACCAATGGAACAGAAGACGCTGAAACAAACCCACAAATCTTTAAACTTTTTTTTTTTTTTTAAGAGAGAAGGACAGTGAAAGAGAGAGAGACAGAGAGAATCAATTTTTATTGAGTTTTTCACATGGCTTTTGTTGCTCTGACATTTAGTTGTGTATGTGGGTGCTGGGGTTTGAACCCGTGTACTTGTGCATGCCGGGCAAGTGCTGTAACCACTGAACCACCGCTCCAGCCCCTAAGCATCTGATTTTTGACCAAGGGGGACAAAATAATACATGGGGGAGAGACAGCCTTTTCAACAAATGGTATTGGACAAACTGGATAGCCACTTGCAGAAAGCTGAAATTAGACCCTTATCTTTCACCTTGCACAAGAATCAAATCAAAATGGATCAGGAGCTAGGAATTAAACCAGATTCCTTGCAATTGATGGAAGACAAATCAGGTTCAACACTTCAGCATTTGGGAGTAGGCAAAAACTTTCTCAACATGTCTCCTAAAGTGAAGGAAGTAATTTTTTTACTTTACAGTAAAAAAATCAGTGATTGGGATGTCATAAAGCTGAAAAGCTTTTGCACTGCCAAGGAAATAATGAAATTAGTCAAGAGGTTTCCTACAGAATTGGAGAGAATCATGGGTTGTGATTCTTGTGAAAGGGATCTCATATCCAGAATCTATAAAATCCTCAAAAATCTCAACTTCAAAAACACTAACAATCCAATCAATAAATGGGCCAAAGAGCTAAATAGAAGCTTCTCAACAGAGGACACTGATCAAGCAAATGAATATATGAGAAAGTGCTCTAAATCACTAGTAATCAGAGAAATGCAACATTAAGATTTCATCTCATGCCAGTCAGATTGGCAAAAATGAAGAAAAGAAACAATAATAGATGCTGGAGGGGTTGTGAAGAGATAAGATACAGCACACCACTGGTGGAACTGCAGACTGGTACAGTCCCTCTGGAGAGCAGTGTGGAGGATCCTCAAAAAACTAGGGATGAACCCACCATATGATCTTGCTATTCCTTTCCTGGGTATTTTTCCAGGGGATGTAGAATCAGCACATTACAGCACCAAGCAAAATCTCTGTTCATAGCAGCTCAATTTATAATATCTAAATTATAGAAACAACCCAGATGCCTCTCACTGGATAAATGGATCCAAAAACTGTGGTATGTGTATATATATATTATATATATATATATCATGGAGTTCTACTCAGCAAGTAGAAACAATGATATTGTAGCCTTTGAAGGTAAATGGATGGCTATGGAAGAAATTATGCTGAGTGAAGTCAGCATAACCCATAGAACCAAGGGTCAAATGTCTTCACTCATCTGGGGAGGCTGGAGCTAGACCCTGGTCATTGTTAAAGGTGGTCAATGGTCAATTCTCATGTTTTAAATCCTAAAAAGGTGTAGTGACATACAACCTAAAGCATTCATAGAGATGCACTGGGAAGGGGGGGAGGGATAAGGGTGAGTAACTGGGGGTGTAGGGGGCAAATCTAATTTTCAGAATACATACACACACACACACACACACACACACACACACACACACACACATATATTCATTAGAAGCATGTTTGATTGTTCAACAAATAAATAAATTTCTTAAAAAAAAATGCTTAGTGGCTGGAGCAGTGGCCTGGCGGTTACGGCGCTTACCTGGCATGCATGAGGATGCAGGATCAAACCCTAGCACCATGTACACGATGAAGTGTTGGAATAACAAAAACCACATGAAAAACTAAATAAAATTGCTTCTCTCTTTCTCCCTCTCACAGTCCTCTCTTAAAAAAAAAAAAAAATGTTGCTTAATCCTAGCTGATCCAGAGGCTGCACTGAGAGTGCTTGTGATTATAAAAGCACACTTTGTATCTCAACTGTCTACAGAGAGCTGAGGTAGGAGCCATCTTGGGGTGAGCACACAGCCACAGTGACTGCTAGATCTGGGAGAACAGGAAAAACCCCAAAATACCACATACAGCCACAATATTCTGGCAGGTACCTATTGAGTGGCCTAGATTGGGGCTGCCAACAGGTGAGGGAAACAGGCATGGAGTAGTCCATACTTGGGGATTTGAGTAAGAAGGGTGAAGGGGACCATGCCTGGCATCTCCTGTGTCAGAGGACTCACATGACAAGCTGAGGTGGGCAAGGAGTCTAAGTAGGCAGGGGTGAATACACTTAATAACCCACCCTGGGAAGGCTGTGCTCCTAGGCACCAATGTTCGGAGAAATTGGTCCCCCTGCACCTACAACTAGATTTCTTGGAAGAGTCCTGAGACCCAGATCCGTAGAAGACACTGGTTATTGTCTAGCCTTAGGGATGGGTCAATTTAGTCTCTCTAAAGAAGGTACTACCTAATGAAGCCTGATTAGACCTCAGAGCTACCTGCAAGAACTCCCCTAACAGAATGTGGCAGAAGATGTATGCTAGGAGTGAACCCATCACACCTCATACTGTTTAGAAGAAAAGCTGAGTCTTATATCAAATAACCTCATTCTTAGACTGCTCCAACTGACAGCTCAGAGAGGAACACAAAACCAGGAAGGGATTAAAAACCCATACCCCTTGTTCTATTAGTACATAACTCAAGAAGAATTGGAAAAAGACTGTTGAACTCAGTGACCACGAATCTGGTCAACTATTTTGTCCACATTAGTGGCAAAAATTCCTTAATTCTTAACTAAGATGTTGGATTATGGTTTTTTCTTATGTTTTTAGGAGAGAGAGAGAATCAACCTTTATTTAGTTTTTCATATAGCCTTCACTGCTCAGCCACTTTATTGTGTACGTGGTGCTGGGGATTGAACCCATGTACTCACGCATGCCAGGCAAGTGTATATTCGCTGAGCCACTACTCCAGCCTGGATTATATTTTTTAAATAATTTTTTTAAGAGGCAGAGAGTGTGTGTGTGAGAGAGAGAGAGAGAGGGAGAGAGAGAGAATCAACTTTATTTACATTTTCATGTTTTTTATTTTTTTTCTAAAACTTAGTTGTGTATGTGGTACTGGGGTTTGAACCTGGGTCCTTGTGAATGCCAGGTAAGCGCTGTAAGGAATGAGCCATACCCTAGCCCTTAATTTTTTTTTTTTTAAAGAGAGAAGGACAGTGAGAGAGAAAGAAAGAATAAATTCTATTCAGAGTTTCATGTGGCATTTGTTGCTCCAACACTTCATTGTGCACATGGTGCCACGGTTCAACCCTGCTCCTCACACATGCCAGGCAAGCGCTGTGACACAGAACCACAGCTCCAGCCCCCCTTAATAATATTTTTAAAGAGAGAGAGTAGGGGGCTGGAGCAGTAGCTCCTTGGCCAAGGTGCTTGCCTGGCATGCACAAGTATGTGAGTTCAACCAAAAGCACCATGTACACAATGAAGGCCACATGAAAAACTAAATAAAATTGATTCTCTCTCCCTCACTGTCCATGTCTCTTTAAAAAAAAAAAATAGAGAGAAAGAGTGTGTGTCAAATTTTGTATATATTTTTCCTATACATATTTTTCGTGTGGCTTTTGTTTTGCAACACTTAATCGTGTATGGTGTGCTGGGGTTTGAATCTGGGTCCTCACACATGCAAGGAAAGTACTGTACCACTGAGCCAGCTCTCTATCTCTTTGGATAATTTTTTGAAGTTCTATTTATTTTTTAATTCTTTCCATGTATGCACACGTATGAATTCTGGCCATGCTGATTGTTTCAAGGATGAGGATACAAGTTCATGAGGATACAAGTTCAAATCCCAGCACCACATACATAATGAAGTATCAGAGCAACAAAGCCACATGAACATATATATATATATATACATACATACACATACATACATACACTTGTTTCTTTTTCTCTCATCTTTAGCATTTTACCTACAATTGTCTTTTGAGGGTTCAGGATTTTTGAAATAATATGAAAACAAATAAAATCTACTATCTGTAGATTTTATTTTACAGATAGTAGATTTTATTTGTTTTCATATTATTCTCATTTGCTTATTTCCTGTTTCTCTTTATCTTCTCCTGAGAACAGGCCAAACTCTAAGGTTCTCTCTTCCTCTCTCAAAAGATCTTGCTTATATTTTTCCTCCTCCTTTGAGATAAACATCACCTGTTATATCTCTTCTGCATTCTCTCTCTCTGTTCACTGCTTGAAACTGTAAAACCTTTTCTAAACCTTTTGTAACTACCTAAACCATTTTCTTTCCCCCTAATTGACTGTACTTTTACCATCTTTCAGAACTAATTGGTTTATATAACTCCTGCATGGTTATTGCTTTTATTGCTGATAGTCGCTGAACCCACCACTTCTCTTTATTGGTGGCAAATAATGTTTAAGTCATAGTTGAAATTGGATATTTACTTTAACATTGTTTATTGTTTGTAATGGATGCTACTGTTATTTATTTCATCCCATTATGTAGGTACTGGAAACCTATAGGGACACTAAAAGTTAACACTTGAGAGACTCTGCTAAACATTTCCTGATATTACTCCAACTCAAAGAAATGAGGAGAAAAAAGCTCTGAACCAAAAAGAAAAATCCAAGGAGTAACAAAATCAGAGAGGGAAGTCAGGTCTCACTCCTTGACATCTATGCAAACATCAATATCAGAAAGAAGACCCAGAAGAAATAAGAAAATTACACACAAAAAGACACATGCAAAGAAACAGGTAAAAGAAGCAACCAAAATTGATGTGCAAGTCCACGTTGGCTGAAGACATGAGAAAATAGGCAAACAAATCCTCACCCAAAATACACAATCCCCCATCAGAAGATCCCAACGATACCAACATGGACAAAAGGCCAGAAAAAGATTATGAAACACTGATTATTAAAATGTTTATAAAGTAAAAGATTTAAGGAAGGAATTAAGAGTGCAATTACAGGACAGACCACTTTAATTAAGAAATAGAAATTGTGAAAAGAAACCAAGCAGAACTCCTAGAAATAAAAGACACAAAATAAAAACTCAACTGAAGGCATTACAAACATATTAGATTATAGAAAACATTAAACTTCAGCCCTTGAAGACAGAACTCCAGGCACTGAAGACAGGCTATATGATCTCAGGTACAGAGAAGGCAATAAAGGAAAAAAATTATAGAACATGACCAGAATATACAAGAATTTTGCAACAACTTTAAAAGATCAAACCCGAAAATCATTGAGATTATATAGAGATACAAACAAAAGGCATAAAGAACATTGCCAAAGATATAGTTACAGAAAACATTTCGCTTATCAGAAATGAAATAGACATCCACACAAAGGATGTTTACAGAACCCTAAATAAATCTAATCAAAATAAAAAGCTCACTGACACATATAATCAAAATGTATAACATAGAAAATAGGGAAAGAACATTAAAAGCTGCAAGAGAGAAACATTAAGTCATGTTTAGAGGAAAACTAATACAAGTTTTACTTCTGAATTCTCAGTTCTGACCCTAAAAGGAAGGAGGGCCTGGAATGAGATATTCCAAGCCCTAAAAGAAAGCAACTGCTAGACAAGGTTACTATAACCAGGAAAACTCCCTTTAAAATTCAACACAGAAATAAAAACTATCCATGACAAGAATAAATTAAAAGAACTATGAGAACCAAGCCAGCATTACAAAGAATACATAAATTATACACAGAGGAACTGAAAAACAATTTCCAAAGCTCACAAACAGAGGAAGTTCAATAGAAGAAAAATCCACTGAATGAGAATCACGACAAAGGAAAATATAGCAAAAAACCAAATGATAGGAAGCTACAAACACATAGCTGTACTAACACTGAATATTGATGGTCTCAACTCCCCAATTAAAAGACACAGATTAAGGGCTAGAGCAGTGGCTTGGTGATTACGGCACTTGCCTGGATGCATGAGGATACAAGTTCAAATCCCAGCACCACATACATAATGAAGTATCAGAGCAACAAAGCCACATGAACAACTAAATAAAATTGGTTCCCTCTTTCTCCCTCTTTCGCTCCTTTCCTCTCTCTTTAAAAATACCAATGACATTCCTCACAGAATTTGAAAAAACAAATCTTAAATTCATTTGGAAGAATAAGAGATCTAAAATAGGAAGCACCATAATACCTGATCTGAAATTATATTACAAAGCTGCAGTAACAAAAACTGCATGGTATTGGCATTAAAATAGACATTAAGACCAATGTGTCAGATGTGGCAGCACATGCCTGTAATGGAGGCTAAGGAAGGATGATCACAACAACTGAGCAAAACCCTCAACAACTTAACAAGTTTGAATATAAAAAATAAAAAAAGGGCTGGAGATATGGCTCAGTGGTTAAGCACCCAGGCTTCATTCCTAGTACCAAAAAGTACAAGGAAAAGAATACAAGACAAAGACAAATCCACATACCTGTAGCTGTCTGATATTTGACACAGATGCCAAAAATATATCTGGGAGAAAAGATAGCTTTTAAACAAACAGTGCTGAGAAAACTGAATAGCTGTATATAGAAAAATGAAACTAGACACCTGTCTCTCACCGTGCACAATACTCAAATTGAAATGGATCAAAAACTTAGGAATTAGACCAGAAACCTTACAACTGCTCAAAGAAAACATAAGGTCAATAGCTCATCATATAGGTTCTGGCACCAACTTCATTAATAAGACCCCCAGAGTGTATACAAGAGGTAAAACCAAGATTCAGTAAGTGGGATACCATTAAACTAAAAATCTTCTGCACATCAAAGGAAATGGTTAAGAGCATGCAGAAGAGAACCTAGAGAATGGGAGAAAATCTTGGCCAGCTACTCCTGATAGGAGAGTGAAATCCAGAATATACAAAGAACTAAAAAAATTTAACCCCCTCCAAACAGACACCCCAAAATAATGGGGTAAATGGACAAAAGAAATAGAAACTTCTCAAAGGAAGAAACACAAATGACGAACAAATATATGAAAAAATGTTCAAAATCTCTAGTAATTAGGGAAATGCCAATCAAAACTATAGTAAAATTTCATCACACTCCAGTCAGCAGGGCAATGATCAAGAATAAGAGCAAAAATAAAGGCTAGTGAGGTTGTGGGGAGAAAGGTACACTTGTACTTTTTTGGTGGGACTGCAGACTACTGTAAGAAATAGGAAGTCTGATGGTTCATTTTCAGAATGCAGCCTTAAAGTTCTCATATAAAAGGAAGCCAGCCATCTTAAGTCAGGAAACCATGAGGCTAGGAGGAAGCCATGTTTAAAACTCCCCAACAGCTGTCTCCTATAAGCACCACCTACTTCCTGTACCTTGCCTACCTTCTTTGATTTTCCATACCCTGCCTACCTACTTTCTCTATCCAGCCCTATCCAATCTTAGCTGACCATGTAGATTTTTACCCCTGAGATCCTCCAATCCAAGTGAAGGGCAGGATTACATCAGATTGGGGATAAATACCCATGGATTTCTGTTGCACATGTGTATTCTTCAGAACCACCCTCACCCCCTTGAAAGCCTATCCTCCCATGGGAGAAAAATCTGCTTTGCTTACACTCCTCTGACCATGTGTTTGTTTTATCACACACCTGGTATTTCTGACAATGTGGCACTAGGTACGGGGCTCCGTAGGGAGCCTGGGGTGGTCATGAGGCTCTCTCTCCCCCAAGGGGAGATGTGTCCTACTGTCTTATTATGGCGGCCTTTGGAGTGCTGAGAAGCAGTGACTCCCCAGGCTTACATGAATCGAGATCAAAGGTGGATCAAGACTGCAAGGATAAGGCCGTGCATAGATCAGGAAACTTTGCATATGAACCAAGGGTAGGAAACTCTCAGAAACTAGCAGGTTTGAGAGAAGTACTGCCTTGGTGGTCTGGGAGACATCCTACAGGGCTTAATTTAAAGGGGGCTGAGATGTGTCTAGGACACAGGGCAAGACCCAAGTTCTAAATTCACAATGCCAACAACTCAGGAGGGTACCAGCAGAAACAGCAGCAGCAGCTTGGGGAAATAAGGAAGTTATAACAGATCTCCAGTAAAGAAAAATAGCTACTAGGTTATTTTTCTTGGACTTAGAAACCCAGAATCAAACCTGGGAGAAAATGGTATGGGAAATAAAAGTTTTACTCTAGAGAAACAGGATGCCAACAGAGGGGGAAAACCATAAAATTCCCTAGATCGTCCTCTGGGCTTTATGTTAAAATTTTGGAAAGATAATCCTAGGAAAGAATAATTGACCTCTGAACAAAGAGCAGGAAGAGCGGAAGCCAAAAACAACTTCTAGCGTTAGAAAAAAGAAAAAAACCTGATTTAAAAAAATATGATTGAAGGTGAATTTCACCATAAAAAAATGACCTCAAAAAATGCAGAACTTCAAAAAAATGAAAAGTTCATCTTTCCATTTTCCTTCATGCCCAGCTGCAGAGAAGAGGGAAACTGCAGAAATTCGGGTGGTTCCCACTGTTCCTGGGTGTGCCACCAATTTTACAGATTTAATCCCAGCATTTTAGGCCATTACCTGCATTGCCCCAATGGCAGGTAATGGAATCTAGCATGAGGGAGGAATTTAGCAGAATTTCAGCTTACAACAGTGAACTATCTGGGGCTGCAGCAGTGGCTCATCGGTTACAGCACTTGCCTGGCATGTGCTAGGACACAGGTTCAAACCCCAGCACCATGTACACAACTAAGTGTCAGAGCAACGAAAGCCACACGAAAACTAAATAAAATTGATTCTTTCTCTCTCTCACTGTCCCTCTTGCTTTAAAAAAAAAAAAAAAGTAACAGTCTTTTAGGTTCTAACATTATGAACGCTCATAAATTTTTTTAAAAAAGGAAATGAATCATGACTTTTAGTTCATGTGATTTGACTGAAAGATTCAACTTAAATTGGATAAGCAAATAAGAGTAAAGACACGTTTAAGATTACTAGCTTTTCTAGATGGTCAATCAACAGAATGTTGGTCTCCACAAATGTTTAAAGTATAACATTCATTGTTTTTAAGATTTTTCTCAGCAGGAGAGAATTGGCTTGTACTGTTTGACTGCACGATGTATTGGTTTTACAAAGTTAACTTATAAAAAATGAGTAAAATAGATTTAACATAAGTGGGACTTGTTAGGTTGTTGTGCCCAAATGCAGGCAGGACATCAGGCAGACGACCTGTGAAAGAACAACCAATCAGACACTGGTAGACAGGTCCTAATAGTGTCTTGCAATTGTTTGATGATCAATGGAATCCCCAGCCAATACCCAAAGGACAAGGCCTCTAAACTTCCTCTACCCATCCCAGATTATAAAGTCACTGCCCAGCCGGGGCTGTGTGTCACTTCCCCAACCTGCCCTCACTCTGGCAGACTGGGTGAACCTGGCCTGAGTCACTTCCCAATAAAAAGGTTTTGCTCAGCCGCTTTTAGGCCTGACTCCTTTTCAAACACCTGTGCCTGTGAATTTACACCCACGTTCTGAACTTTACAGGATTAATTTTCATAAATGTGTTGAGGACACATCTAATTAATTTACAAAGTTAAAATGCTAAAACATCAATTGCCAATATAAATTCAAGTACTCTTTGCTTGAATTCTGTAAGGTGACATTTGGATTTATTAAATGTGCTCTTATAAATTGGTATATATAAAAAAGATTGCTTTGTTTCTGGGCCTTCACTAAAAGCTAGATTAAAATTCTAACAGGTGTGATTCTACATGCAAAGAAGACAAAAGGTTTCAGCTGTGTTTCAATTAAAGTACTGTAAATTGCATAAATTATTTGATCTTATTAAGAGGAGAACCGGGAAAATTCAGAAATTTTATGAGGATTGCTTCAAAATATAGATTTAAGAAAGGGTCAGACAGAGAGAGAGAGATAAGAAAGTTATCAGTATACAAATACTTTGGTATGAAAATCAGAAAGAAAGAAATGTTTCAGGATGAAAAGGTGTTTTGTACAATAAAGTAGGCAAGCTATAGAATGTCTAAGTAAGTTGCAGAAGGTTTGTGGAAGGTATATCTAAAAACTCTGGCACAATCCGTTGAAGTTTAAGGTTCCTCCTAAGGTGAAATATTAATGTACTGCTATAACAAGAGTTTCTCTAGACATTGACCTGTTCTTATCTATCCACATAATTCCTGATGATGGTTTACTTACTGAGGAAAACTAAATCTTAAAGAAACTAAAGCTTGTACCTATTTTAAAAGTCTTAAATAATTACTTCATAATTGATTAAAGAAACAACTGTTTTGGGGTTATTACAACATACTTAATACCTAAATATATGTAAAATGTTTCATGTAAGTCTGTAAAATGGAAATTTATGTATGACTACAGGCAGAATAACAAATAAATGCTCCCTTTTATACATTGTATTTGATATGGGAGGGCATCATTGCCTTTTTGAGGCCTGATTTGCATCTCTTTGCTTTAACTACATAAATATTTCATTGTTATATATACAAGATGTATTTATATACCAGATGACAAGTCTATTTCTGATCATCTAAAGAAATTTAAAGTTATCCTTTCATTCTCATCTGTATTAGACCTATAATTGTAATTACCACACAATATGGATTCTAAATTTGTTTTCAAAGGTTAAACTTAATTAATATAAGGACATTAACTGTGATGGTATCACTGGCTTTTGTTTTGTATTAGATATATTCATTTCATCTAGGTATATAAGGTATATAAGTCTCTTTAAATGTAAAGCTTAGGGAAACACTTTACCAAGCTGGCGTTTCCAAACTAAAGTTGTCTGCAATGGTAATCTCTTTCAGACTTATGGAGCCAACAAATTTTGGGGTGATTTATTTATGTCATTTAATATTTTTAATTGGATAAAAATAAGCTGTCATCCACAGCAAAATCTATGTTCACATCAGCTCAATTTACAATAGCTAAATTAAAGAACCAACCCAGATGTCCCTTACTGGATGAATGGATCCAATAACTCTGGTGTATATATACAATGGAATTCTACATAGCAATTAGAAACAACAGTATTGTTGTCTTTGAAAGTAAACGGATGGCAATGGAAGAAATCATGCTGCGTGAAGTTAGCCAAACCCAGAGACTCAAGGGTCAACTGTTTTCCCTCATTTGTGGAGGCTAGGGCAAAACCCAAGCTTGGGTGAAAGGTTGTCAAACTCATGCATTAGACCCAGCAAAGGCGTAGCAATACATATCTAGGGCAACCATAGATATGGGGGAGAACGGGGAGAGGGTGGGAGGATAGGGAAGTAGATCTAGGGAGGCAACAATGTAGCATACTCTTTACCCCTGAGAATCCAAATAATACTTATGCAATCATTTAATTCTGGAAAATTTACAATCTAAATATTTATATTGCTAGTAGGGGTGAAATATAGAAGAAGAAACTGGGGTGTGGGTGATGTGGGGGTAATTTGGGTCTAAGAACCAATGCATACCATATTGTTACTTTATATGCAGTTGTGACTGTACAATAACTCAACTCCTTAGTAAAAAAAAAAAAAAAAGCTGTCAATGTTATGTTTGATTTTGTGTTTCTCTTTGCACTAGGATGGAAATTTAAAGGTATTTTTGAAGGACAATGGGAAGAACCTAATTTGATTAAGGAATGACAATGTGAACCATGAAGGCATTTTGCTACTTTTTCCACAGGAAGAGGATTAAAAACTCTCTTACTTTTTGATTAATCTTTAAAGGTTTGGGATTATAAAAATTATGTTTCTTGGTAAATAACTACTATGCAAACTCAACATCTTTTTACTCTTGCTTTTCATGTTGCATTTCTTCTTGTAAAACCTTTTAACTATTGTCTGAATGCTTTGCAGAAGTATAACTTCTATAACAACCTGAGTTAATTTGGGATAACAAGCCATCACAGCATGTAAGGCTGAATTACAGTACTAATACTGATCCCAGCTAAATTAAAAAAAAAAAAGGTGTAAGTAACTGTAAAATTATAGACGGTAGAGCTAAAGCCCAGTACTCCTACTACAGGACAGATGAAACTGGTCTGTTGGATGTTTAATACCAAAACCAAGAGACCAAAAGTAAGGAAGTTAAAGGGTTAAGGAAAATACTCAATATTTTGGCACTTGCCCTGTTTGGTCAACTAAAATTCAGGGGACAATGGGACTTCTCTACAGACTTGACAACGCTGGTTGACATAACCTCCCGGTCAGGGGATCAAACAACCCCAGAGAACAGAAAGCCACCTAATGTGCATGCTGCTAAAGGAGGAAGGTCATTAGACAGGAAGATGTCCCTGATGCTTCCAAGTGAAGCCACATATGGTTAGCAAGACCCTGACCCATCCTGGCAGATGGCTCTGACAGAGGAAAGGAGAGGAGCTAACGGGCTTCTCCTGAGTTCCCAAGAGTGACCCACTAAAGAATCTTGGCTGACTCTTTAACAGTAGACTGGAACCAGGTCAGTTTTGACCAATTTGGTCTTATACACCTGATAGGAGAGTTATAACTGAAGTATAGCCATACTTTAAAAGACAACGATTCTTTGATGTAATTTAAAATATACACTTGTGTCAGCCCTACCAGAGGTAATTAAAGCTGAAGCTATAAAGAAAAGTTTCCTAGACAGGAGTGCTTAACACACAAATGTGTTCAGAATCAATTCAAGATTATCTGTACTCTTCTCATTTTGGAAAGGTTAAAATAAACTGCTACTGAGGCTCCCCCTTCTAGAATTTGCAATTCACCACTTCCAGCCTGGAGAGCTGATTTTTTTTTTTTTTTTTTTTTTTAAAGAGAGAGGGACAGTGAGAGAGAGAGAGAAAGAGAGAAAGAACTTTATTTAGTTTTTCACATGGCCTTCATTGCTCCTACACTCAGTTGTGTACGTGGTGCTGGGGTTTGAACCCGGGTCCTCATGCTTGCCAGGCAAGCGCTGAAACCGCTGAGCCACCGCTCCAGCCCCATGGAGAGCTGATTTTAAACAAGATCAAGAAAGCAACCAAGATTCAACTGAGCTGAAAAGGACCTTATCGAGTACTCTTGTTCAATGGCATGGCTATCCAAACTGCTAAAAAGGAGAGAACTTATCAACATGGCTGATTTTCACCTCAAAAAAGTTAATGTATCTAGGATAAATGGCAGATGGCAATATCAAACGATATAATGAAAATGATACCAAAGTTATAATAAAAGAAAGTGTGAGAAACAGGAAGTCTGATGGTTCATTTTCAGAATGCAGCCTTTAAGTTCACATATAAGAAGAAGCCATCTTAAGTCAGGAAACCATGAGGCTAGGAGAAAACCATGTTTAAAACTCCCCAACACCTGTCTCCTTATACCTGTAAGTGCCACCTACTTCCTGTACCCTGCCTACCTTCCTCGACTTTCCATACCCTGCCTACCTACTTCCTGCACCCGGCCCTATCCAATCTTAGCTTATCATGTAGATTTTATTTTAACCCTGAGCTTCTCCAATCAGAGTGAAGGGCAGGATTACATCAGATTGGGGATAAATACCCATGGATTTCTGTTGCACATAGGTGTGCTTCAGAACCACCCCTCTTGAAAGCCCACCCTCCCATGGGAGTAAAATTCACTTTGCTTACCCAGCTCCAACCACATGTTTATTGCATGCTGAGTATTTCTGACACTAGTACAACCACTCTGGAAAGCAGTATGGAGATTACTCAAAAATTAGGAGAGGAACCTCTATTTGAACCATCTGTACCACTTCTTGGTCTTTTCCCAGATCTAAAATTGGTATACTACAGCAATACTACAGCCACTTCAATATTTATAGCACATAATTCACAATAGCTAAATTATGGAAACAACCCAGGTGCCCATTAATAGATGAATGGATTTAGAAATTGTGTTGTATATATATACAATGGAGTTCTACTCAGCCATAGAAAAAACAAAATTATGGCATCTGCCAGAAAATGGATGGAAATGGAGAATATCATGGTAAGCGAAATAAGGTAAACTCAGAAATCAAAGGCCAAATATTTTCTCTCATCAACTAAATCTAGAGTAATATAAAGAAGGGGGGGGCGGATAACACAAAGGATAATAAAGGATAACATAAAGAACCAAATATAAAATAATAGAGGAGGGAACAGAAGTCTAGTAGAAGAAGGAGAATGGGGAGGGGACAACTATATCTACAGCACTACCAACATAAACAATGAGGTGCAGCAAAGGTAGCACTGACAGGGAAATCTGTATCATATCTCAATCTGAAAAAGCAGAAAGATCTGAATTCAATTACCTAACTTTACTTCTTGACAAGATGGCAAAAAAGGAGCATACTAAACATTAAGCTAACAGGAGGAGGTAAAAAATGTTTTTTTAAAAGACAAGTGCAACATTATCTCACACACGTGAGCTAAAAAAAAAAAAAAACCAGATTTCACAGAAGTTGAAAACAGAATGGTAGATAGTAGAGACTGAGAGGAGTCAGGGACATGGATGCATGGAGATAAATTGTTCAATGGATACTAACTTACAGTTAGACAGGAGTACAAGTTCTGTTGTGGTTTTGCACAGTAGGGTAACTATAGATACAATGATATACTGTATATTTTTAAAAGCTAGAGGAAAGAATTTTGAATGTTTTCACTAGAGAAAAAAACGATAAATATTTGAGGAGATGGATAAGATGGATATACTTACCCTGATTTCAACATTACACAATGTATACATGCATCAAAACATTACATGGGTACTCATAAATATGTAAATTTATATGTATCAATTTAAAAAAACTAATACACAGCTATAACATACATATTAAAAGAGAAATATTTAGAAAACTATACTCTGGCACCTACCTCTTAGAAGCATATAAACTTTTAGTTAAAAGAACATGACAGACAAACTGCTTATATATTGGTGAATTGCTTATATATTTACCTTTTGTTGATATAGTGAATCAAAGTATAAATAACATCTCGCAGAACAAAGGCCCATGCTCCTCCCAAGCTACTTTTTATATCTTTTAGTAATAAACAAACAAATAGGTGATATATTTTAAGAACTCTGTGCTTTTTATATACATTATTTGTCTCAGCTGCCTGCTTACATATGGCCAGAAGAATTTTCTGATAGGAATCCTAGAAAATAAACATACATTTAGTAAAAACACTAAATTATATATACTCAGTCATAACTAATATACTTCACATTATAATATCTAAATAATTTAAATTTAAGTTTGATGGTACATGCAGAATAGTACATAAAGGCAATTAGTATTTAAATGAAAGCTACTACCAAATTATTTAGTTTTGAAATAGTAAATTATAATATATTCTTATAAAAAATAAATACACCCTTAGTTAATATATAACTAAACTGTCACAAAATTTTAGCCTCATATGTTAACATATTTATGTTAATGCTCACAGATATATAAATTATAAATTTTGCAAATGATTGTTTTTCTTCTCAAATTATTTAGATAAATTTTCATTCATTTCCTTTCCTTCCTTTAAAATGCACTTACAGAGATTTTCTAGCTGAAAAAGAAATTGTCTCACCAATTATTACGGTAATAAAGTATACTTACAGGGCTTCTTGAAAGAATTTCTAAAATGCTCTTAAACTTGGTTTTATGACAATTGCTAATATAAGCAAATGTTGCTTTAATCACATGTGATGGAAAATAAGGTGGATTAGGAGCAGGATCCAAATCCCTAAAAAATATTTGTAGGAAAAAAATAGTCATCATTTTAAAATCATCAAGAAAAAAAGAGGTTTTGTTTGTAGAGCAGTAAACATCCAAAATGAAAATTTATGTAGTAACTCCCAATTTTAAAAATATGTCTAAGGGGCTGAAGCAGTGGCTTGGCAGCTGTGGTGCTTGTTTGGCTTGCACAAGGACATGGGTTTGAACCCCAGCACCATGTACACAATGCAGTGTCAGAGTAACGAAAGCCATATGAAAAACTAAATAAAATTTGATTCTCTCTTTCTCTATCTCTCTCTTTAAAAAAAATTTAAAAACTTTTAATAAAATAAAAAATGACATAGTTCATTTTCATTAGAATGTTGAAATATGTTTCACCCCCCCCAGACTTAATCTTAGACAATTTGCCTAAACGGACTTGCCACATCTTTTATAAAGTTAATGGCAGCTCCACAAATCAGCCTTAGTATTACCTCAATTTAAGTCTGAATTAAAGCTCTATATTAGTATTATAAAAACAATACCATTTTAAGTCCTGGCAATCTACTAGATCAGCAATATTAATTAGAATGAAATTACCTATCTCAAAGTACTTTGGTAGATATTATTACTGTTATGGTTTTGATCTGGAATGTTCCCCCAAAGCTCATGTATTAAAGACTTAGTCCACAATGTAATAATGTTTAGAGATGGGGCTTGAGGAATTAAATGGAACATGAGGGCTCTGACCTCATCAGTGGAGTAATAATTTGACAGTAATATTGGGAAGTGGTGAAAAATACAAAAGGAATACCTAGTTGAAGTATTGAGTCCTTAGGTATGTGTCCCTGGGGACTCTTATCTTGTTCCTGACCTCTTCCTTTCCCACTCCTCTCTTTTTTATGTGAACAGCCATCCTATGACACGCCCTTCCACATTATGTCTGTTCATCTCAGGCCCAAAGCAATGGAGTCAGCCTGAAAGACTGAAACCTCAAAAAACATGAGCCAAAATAAATCTTCCTGTTGCTCAGTTGATTTATCAGGTGTTTTTATTTTTCACATTAACTAACACAACTAGTTACTTAAGGGAAAAAAAAAAGTAAAGAATATTTTCTTTCCTTTTTTGTTTCTTTGTTTGGTACCAAGGATTTAACCTAGGGGCACTTAATCATTGAGTCACATCCCCAGCCCTTTTTTTTTTACTTTTACTTAGAGACAGCAGTCTTGGTTAGAAATTTGCTAAGTTGCTAAGGCTGGCTTTGAACTTGCGATCCTTCTGCCTTGACCTCCTGAGTCGCTGGGTGGACATGCATCATCAAACAGTAAAGTGTATTTTCAAGAAGGTTCCAGTCAGGCCAGGAAAATAATTTGAACATTCATATGCAACCAAATGGGATTCATATCCAAATTAAACAGTGCAGCTAAGGAGTATGATTCTGCAGTTAATAAACATGATAAAGAAAAGGTGCTCTAGAAAGGCTTAATAAGAAAAAAATCAGGAGGTCCATGGAGAAAAAATTTCAAAACACAACAGATAGTTAATAATCAAATATTACAGAAAGACTGAAAAGTAAAAGATTACTGGATGTGCCATCAAAGGGTTCAACCAGAAAGAGCAGTTAAGTGTGGGGAGGCTACAATAAAGGCTGACAATCACTTCAAATTCAAAGATAATTATTTTTAAAGAAAATAATTTTTTTAAAAAGGGGACATGTCTAAAAACTGAAATAAACATCTGAATGTTTCAACCAATAAAACTTCTTCAATAATTTGCAAAGTTGTGGCTAGTTCCCTAGGTTTAAAATGTGCATACCCTGAAAAGTCACAGGCGTTAGTGCTTTGGCTGGTACCAGAATCTGCTGTTTCATGTAATGTCATCAATAACTCCACCACAATCTCTGGTAAATTACTAATGAATAAATGGTCAATCTGCAAGTACAAAAAATTAAAATATATTTAATATTTTTATATCTGTAACATTTAATGCAACACAAAGGGTTTGTGTTATTTCCAAAGTTATTCACTAATTTAAAAAAAACAACTAAAAGTCCAAAATCTGCAAGATGTAGAGCTAACTTCACTTTTTTAAAGAGAGAGGGACAGTGAGAGAGACAGAGAAAGAGAGAAACAACTTTATTTAGTTTTTCACATGGCCTTAGTTGCTCCAACACTTAGTTGTGTACGTGGTGCTGGGGTTTGAACCTGGGTCCTTGTGCTTGCAAAGCAAGCGCCAAAACCGCTGAGCCACAGCTCCAGCCCTAACTTCACCTTTTTCTTCTATTTGTTCAACCTGAAAACTGAGAAAGTAGGGAAATTCTTCCAAAGATTCCTTAATCCAACTCTTTAATTTTAAAGAATTATTTCAACTGACTAAGACTTTGGATCTACATTAAATTCCTCAGACTAGTAATTCTCCTGACAAATAAATACCCTACTGATCTATACTGTTCCTCAATCTGCATTTTACTCTTAACCTATATGGGAACTCATAGAACTTTACTGGGAAGAATTCCCAGTGAGTAGAAATAATGACAGCTTTGTGTCCTGAATGATTTCTTTCCAGAATTCTACATGGGTGATATCGCAAATTCTGAAGCTAGTTACTACCTACATCCCTTTTCATCAACAGTAGATTAAAGGAGGGTGTGTTTGAACACACCTGTAAATCCAGCTACTTGGGAGGCAGAAGGATCACCAAACTCAAGGTCAGCTCAGAAAACTTAGCAACACCCACTCTGAACAATTAAAAAAAAAAAAAAAAAAAGAGCTGGGGAGTTAGCTCAGTAATAGAACACTGAGTTCAATCCCCAATCCCACAGAAAAAATGAATATGTCTGATAATGTTATACCTTAGCCAATGAATGAATCAATAAGGGCTGACCAGATCTTTTTTACCTTAAAAAAATTTAGTATTTTTATATAAGTTGCCTGGAATAACTTTCAAAATATATAAATTATTAACAATGTTAAATAAAATTGAGATCAGCAAGAATTTAACTTATGTCTTTAACCAAAAAATTATTATTTAATTTTTGCTTTTTCATTCCTGTGTTTCAATCAGGGTTGAATATTAACATTTTTCCTTTCTAAGTCTATTCTGATTCCCAAAAATGGCTCTTTTGGTTTAAATACATAATATATATATATATATATATGAATGACTAAGGATACTCAGGAGTAGAAGTGAAAGACTAAGTGGAAGAAGTATCTCTCCCAAATTACACAACCTCTGGAGTATCAACATTCTGTTCCAACTCTTTCAGGAAAGAAGCCCTCTGTTCATCAGAAAGAAAAAAAAAAATCTACCTTTATAGTGTTTATATTATAGTGGAAAAGACTGATAATAAATGATGAATACAATTCAAAAGTAAATAATATGTTAAAGATAAAAAGTGTTAGGAAAAAATAAAAAGTAGGGTACAGAACTTGTGATGGTACTTTTCCTGTAAAAGTAAAAACCTTGAGGATACTGAAGAGGGACTGATTTTTCTATACACTGTTCAGGATTATTTGAAATTTACAACTAGCCCGCATTTATGTATTATTGGCAATTAAATTTTTAAAAGGCAGAAGCAAATTTTTTCTTATTAAAAATCTCATCTTTTTGTTGTTATATCTGATTTAAACTATTTTCACTTACTTAAAAGCTAATAAAATCAAGAGAACACCATCTAACAAAACAAAACAAATTCATAGGTCAGCTAAATAGTGATCAAAATCTAAATTTAATTGTATAAATGATGAAGAAGTAAACAGTATTAAATTTTAGAGCTTACATTTGAGATCAATTAAGGAACAAAGGTAGATATAGATAAAAGTTGAAGCCATACCTGTTTTCCCAATAGGTTTTCACCTTTAAGCATATCATAGACCTTGGTAGCATTCTCTCTTTGCTGTGCCATCCTACTGTCTCCTACACCCTCATAAGCAAAATAAGGAAGAATATTTACAAGAATCTTTGGGAAGCAGACTATTAGAAGACTTTTCCAATCCTCCTGAATCTGATTAGCAATGGACTTCACCTCATCAAAATGACTTCTAATCACCAGATGTGGAATCAAAACCTTATAACAAGATCTAAAAATACAAAATTTAAAATATAGGTTATATATCTTTTTGAAGTAGAATTTTATAACTTAGTACTTAAAATAATAAAGTGCGTTAACACAGTCAGCACTAGAGCAGCATGAAGCATTTCTAGTCTAATTTTATAAAAGAAGAAATAAAATTAAGTAAATCATGAATAACCATAAAAATTAGAGCTTAGCCTACACCACTCTACTTCTGCAATCAAAGAGTGGGACTTTAATTTATATTTCTTATATAAAATTAATGCAAAATTATTATAAATTGAAGTGTAAAAGCAATTTATAAATTTAAAAAACAAATGTAAACTATCATCATCGCCAAAAAAAAAAAAAAAATGAATGATTAGGACCTCTAAATTTACTACTGCCTGAAAATGCTTCTTATAGGCAACTATCTACATACAAATGTTCTATTATGGACACCTAAAAATCACCTATGACATATTCGATATAAAATGCCTCCCAAAGTCCCTGAGATGTGGTCTCATAATACTGATACCTAAACATTACTTTTCAGTTATTTTAAACCTCTTCATTTTTAAATTTTTCTATTCTAGAGTTAGAGGTAACAAAATACATTATTACATATTAAACTTATAAATCTAATAGATAAATGATTAAATAGTCTATTGCCAAGCAACAGAAAAGAAAATCAAGGTAAAAATAATCAACCACTAATAATTTATCTTTGATGTTTTTCCAAAGGCACTATTATTAAGTATTAAGGTTGGAAAGGACTTTAAGGTTTCCTTGTGTAACTACCTAACTTTGCAGAGGATATTTACACAGCTTGCTCAAAGTTACACAGCTGGTTACTGGTATGGATAGGACAAGATTCTAAATCCAGTGACACCCTTCAATACATTCTCAAACAAGCAGTCTCACTTTTTCAAACTATGTTGCCTCCCACCTATGTCTTTGGAACTATGGGGAGTGGAGGCTAGGGGGAACTGCCAAACTCTGTTACCTAACTTTAAACATACTTCACACATGCCATGCATAAACCTACCTATAAAAATCTTCAACATTTCTGTAGTTTAATAAAATGAAGGGAAAAGAAGATAAGCCGTATTCTGTATCTTGGAGATTTAGCCATTCCAAAACCAGGTAATCTAAATGAGAAGCCATGAAGTCTTCTAAATGTGTATATCCAAAAGTTTCAGAGACTTTCTCCAAAACCTGCATAAACATCCCACCAAAAAGTTGATTTCAGAAAATGAAAAATAAATAAATCATTTAAATTGTTGTTCACATTATTTACAGTAGGACTTTCACACATTGGTTTAACTTTTCTCTATCTTGATTTCCTCATCAACGAAAGGGATAGTAAAAAAAGAAAATGTATTTAATACAATTAGCATAGTACCTGGCACACAACAAACCCTTAATAAGTGCTAAATGAACAAAAACATACAAATGTTATAATTTCCAACATTTGACTACAGCTCAAAGCAAGTTCTAAAGTAAAATTATTCTTCTTGGTCTTAAGTCCAAATTTTTAAAAATGTAAACACTAAATACAACTTGTAATATCTGCAAAGTATAATGATATATTAAAAAAAAAAAAAACAAAACAACCTCGGGGCTGGAGGGGTGGCTTAGCGGTTACGGCGCTTGACTGGCAAGTGTGAGGACGCGAGTTCAAACCCCAGCACCACGTACACAACGAAGTGTCTGAGGAATGAAAGTCACATGAAAAACTAAATAAAGATTGCTTCTCTCTCTCTCTCTCTGTCCCCTCTTTCTTTAAAAAAAAAAAAAAGAGAGGAAAAAAAAACCTCTATTCTGAGGTAAAAGGTTAACTCATCTAACACGGATTACCTATAGGACTGTAGGTCCTACTATAAAACTCCATGGAAATCATGATGGTAGAATGATAAACTGTACATCAGCTCATCTTTGTCAAATAAAAATCATAACAAGAAGCCCAAGAACTGCTAAACCATTCTGAGGTAATGGAACAGGGAGGGGAGCCACATTTTATAACACTGACCTGATGTGACTACAAGGTTTAGACCCAGTTCTCCTTTCCTAATCTTGTAATCTAAAAGCCCAGAGTCCTAAAATTTAACTTCCAGCCTTGTTAGATTCCAATGTGTTTCCCCAGGATCTAGCAGGCAAAAACAACTGATACTGCTCTTGTTTCCATGTATTCCCCTCAATAAATACTAATTCAGAAGGACTAGTTTTATGGTGATGGGTCACTGATCTACTAGTTGGTTCTGTGAATGCTGCATGAAATGCTTTTAAACTAAACATAAAAAACAAAAATCATACTGCATACAAAAATATACCATTTTAAATGTTATTAAACTGCTTTCCAATATTCCCAAATAAAAAACCAAAATTATTTCCAAGTTTTAACTAAGTGCCACTTTAAAAATACAGTTTTAACCTTTTTAATTGTTTAAAGATTATCCAAGTGGGGCTGGAACAGTGGCTCAGTGGTACAATGCTTGCCTGACATGTGTGAGGACCTGGGATGGAATCCAAGCACCACATACACAACTAAATGTCAGAAAAACTAAAACCAGATGAAAAAATAAAAATTTGATAATCTGATTCTCTTTTTCTTCTCTCTTAAAAAAAAAAAAAAGAGAGAGGTCATTCAAGGGTATGGGAATGCACCTCAGTGGCCCAACATGAGTCAGGTCCTACATTTCATCTCCAGCACCATAAGAAGCAACAGGTCTCCAAAAGTGAAGGAAATAAAGTCAAAAATCAGTGAATGGGATGCCATAAAGCTAAAAAGCTTTTGTACTGCCAAGAAAACAATCAAAAGAGTCAAGAGGTTCCCTACGGAAATGGAGAGAATCATGGACTATGATTCCTCTGACAAGGGTCTCATATCCAGAATCTGCAAAATCCTCAAAAAATGTCAACTACAGAAACACCAACAGCCCAACTGAAAAATGGGCCAAAGAGCTAAATAGAATCTTCTCACCAGAGGACATTGATCAGGCCAATGAATACATGAGAAAGTGCTCTAAATCTCTAGTAATGAGAGAAATGCAAATGAAAACCACATTAAGATATCACCTTACACCAGTCAGAATGGCAAAGATGAAGAAAATAAACAACAATAGATGGTGGAGGGGCTGTGGAGAGATAGGCACACTAACACACTGTTGGTGGAGCTGCAGACTGGTACAGCCCCTCTGGAAAGCAGTGTGGAGAATCCTCAAAAAACTAGGGATGAGTCCACCATATGACCCTGCTATTCCACTCCTGGGAATCTTTCCAGGGGACTTAGAATCAGCACATTATAGTGACACAGTAATATATATGT
>PVKS010027124.1:0-27862 GCA_004027875.1 Aplodontia rufa | reverse complement strand
CTGAGCATGATGGGTAGCCCTGTTCCCACTCCCTTGCCTCCTTCCTGCTCCTTCTACCTGCCAGGTGGACGGCAAGGCCAGGCTTCCTCCATCCCTGCACGGCGACACACCAGGAATCTTCCTGCAGGTGCTCCTGGGGACTCTTGACACTACAGGGTGTGGCCCCCAAGGGCTGGCAAGGCTCTCTCCCGCCTCCCAGATGCTTCTGATACCCGCATCTCCATGTACTCAGGGTTCTAGTGGCCGAGGGCTCATGTCCCCTCCTCCAAGCACACTGTTGAACTGGAAGAGCTCACCGTTTCCTCCCCTGCCGCACTTCCATAGCCCACTCCCTTCCTGAGGCTGGGACCTCCACTCGGCCTTGGCCTGTCTGTCAGGTGTTTCCTGTGGTGGCGAGTCCTAGCTTTGGACATCAGTTGTGTGATCTTGGGCAAGTCGTGCGTCTCCTCTGGCCTTAGTTGCTTGTCTGTGAAATGGGAGTACTGGCCACTGCAGTTGTAGTGTTGTGGATTTGTGGAGCTAGAAGAGGAGAGAAAGACAGCAGCCCTCACCCTAGGGTCGCTGGCAGCAGAGGGCCGGGCCTGTGTTCGCATGACGCTCAGAGGGAGCTCTGTTCTTGCCTCTGTCCCCAGCTCATATGTGAGACACAGCCATGCACAACAGTGAGGCAACTTCTGTGGACTTCAGAGCTGGGAAGTGGAGGGCAGGATGGGGCCCCAGCACCTGTGGATAGCACAGGCCATGAAGTTTGTATAGTGCCTGACAGACAGTATTAACGTAGACAATATTGTTATAATTTTTTAGCATGTTTCATTGTTCTTTGTTATATTTTAAGAGCTGGACTGTGTCTTATTAATTTCTGGATTCACACCAGGGAGCATAAAAAACTGGCACAGGTCATGTACAAAGTAACTGCTGGGCCTATAGTGATCAAAGCCTGGAAGATATTGTTGCAGAATTTGTCAGAATTCTATGAGGCATAAATAGCTTCTTTTGGGGTAAATAAAATCAAATATCTTATTTATATGATGGTTACCAAACATATGGTATTCATTACTTTGAAAGGTAGCCCAGGGTGAAAACAGACATTTCAAGGAAGACATATGATATATTCTGGGCATAAATCCAGTGCAAAGCACTTCTCCCAGAACATGTGCTTGGTGTGTGCCCAAGATGTGAAGAGAGTGCCCTTGCTTGGCCTCTCTGCAAAGGAGTATGACTAAATGACTTTCAGAGACTCTGGAGTTTTGTAGGGACCTTTATGTGTGTGTGTGTGTGTGTGTGTGTGTGTGTGTGTGTGTGTGTGTGTTCTGGGGTAAGGGCAAGACTTGAGAACACTGTTCTATTATGGGGACTTCAGTTAGCATGAGGTATTCTTGGTATTTCAAATCAGAGGTAGCTCTATTCCTGATAGTATAATCAGAAAGCTACCTCAAATCGAGAGCAGTAGAACACAATCTTTTCCCACAACAAATGATCAGTATTTAAGTACAATTAACCGCTGGCAAAAGAAACACTGTGATTGAAGTTCCTTCTAAAGTGTGAGTGACTGTTAGATATTCTTTCCTAAGAACAGATACTGATGGAGGGAAAGAGAAATGAAGATGTTAGGGACATGAACAACTGAAGGAGACGACAGAGGATGGACTGGAAGACCAAGAGGGATAAAAATAAAGCAAAATTTAAAAAATGACAAACTCTATCCCTCTCGAAGTTGGTTGAGTGTCAGCTTCTTTGTTCCCATTTAGAAATTAGACAGCAGTCAAAATGTCAATGCTGACACCAGACCCCGGGATTCAAATCACATTACAAATGTTTACGGAGCATGTGGCCTTCCCAGGTGTTGGCCTTGCCCATGTGAAAGGAGGGCAAAGAGACTGGTGACTTAGGGCACCTGGGAGGGCAGTGGAGCCGAGGGAAGGGATTCCGGAAGTGTGTTCTGGATTTAACATTCCCAGAACTGAATCCAGCTTTTCCCCACAGCTCTGTGACTATATCAAGGCACTCACCCACCCTGAGCCTCAGGGTCTCCATCTGTGAAATGGGGGCCCTTCTTGTGGGTCACTGAATGAGGCTTGCATGATCTGCAGGTGGTGGCCTAAGACATCATTTTCTGAGTCCCTGGTGCCTGCTCTCCTCCACTACAGGTCTGAGAGGTGCTCAGTAGGACACCTTGCTTTCTAATCAGCCAGCAGGGGCTGCTGTCAGGGTCTGACTCAGCAGGTGGCCTGGGTCATGGAGAAACAGCGTTCACTAATAACGTACACGTGGATAGGTTGCCAGTTGTAGGAAGCTATGCACTCAACAGTGAGCGTGTCAGTATCTACATTACATTATGCAAAGTGCTTTCACGTCTACCAGCTCATCTGGTCCTTTGCTGTTCTGGCAGATTCGATCCATAAGCTCAGGGCTGTGGCGCACATGCATCAGGAAACAGCCTTGGCATTAATGTCATGGCTGGGGCTCAAATCTTCAGCACAAGAGGCCAGTGTTGTGGAAGTGCTCCACTGCCCCTCACTGTCACTTTCTGCTACCTCCGGCCCACATAGTTTCCTGGGAGCAGAAAGTGCTTTGGAGTGACCCCTGTCATTGTCCATTACCAGCAAATTCAGCATCTCTAGTAATGGAAAATTTCACTTCCCAGACATCTCTGTGGACCTGCTAGATTCCAGACACTGGGTGTGAACGTGGGCTCAAGGTCTGTTGTGGCAGCAGACAGAAGATTTAGGAACACCATGGGGTTGGTGTGAGTGGCAAAGACAGGAGGGAAATGTGTGGCTGGTCATGGATGGGGGTGAATGTCACTCTGTGATGGTCCTCATGGTGTGGCCACAGTGGTTTCTTCTCCTTCGCTCCTGTGCAGAATCCCTGCCAGGCAGATGTGAGGCACCAGCAAAGTCCCAGAGTGCCAAGGTGGTTGGGATGGTTTCTGTTGTCCAGGCGGTCCCTGCCTATTCGAGGTGGCAGGTGTAGACATTATTACACAGTGGGCCCTCAAGGACATAGAATGTTCCATCAGCACATTTCTGCTCAGTTGTTGGAATCCACCCAAGCCCCACCCAGGCTACCTGTCCCACTGAAGTTTAAGGCTGACTTCTAATTCCAGCCTACAACAAAAAACATACCCACAGTCAACCCCACAAAACACCTGGAGGCCATTTGACTAAGGTGACACCCAGTGCTATGAGGTTTCTCTTTCCTGGCACCAGGCACAGATGTGGCCGAGACTAGATCTCTGTTGATCTCTGTTCCCGGGTGGATGTGAATTTGAAGAGAGGAATCCACCCAGGATCTGCACCTCCAGATTTCCCATGACATCTTTGGGTGTTTTCAACTATTTTCTTTGGTCTTGATTGACCCTCTCATTTTGAAGAAAAAGGCTTAGATGGCTCCAGGCTGGAGCTGCTGGCAATGTCTTGAAGCGCAGTTGAATGAGCCCTAGAAGCGGCCGTTATTCAGTCCTCTAAGCCTGGATCTGTGTGGTCTTCTCTGCATTTGCTGAGACATGTGGAGAGTCAAGGAATCTTCCTTAGGGTCCCTCGGCATGTAAGGCGCAGTGAAGATTCCATGTCTCCAGGATCTTATTCAGCCTTAGCTCCTGCTGCTAGGTGCTGTTGGTCCTCTAGGAGAGGAGACAGGGAGCAGGTGACCTCCTGGGTAAGAGCCCTTGCATTGGCATAGCCACCTGGCCTTGGTTTCCCGAAGCTGGGCACTCAGGATGCACCTGTGGGCAGAACCTTAAGGGGACTCATCCTCCTGTCATGCCTGTCATGCTGCAGGGCACAGGGCAGGTCCATCTTACTAGGGCTCCTGTAGCTTGGCTCTGACGGCTGTTCGGAGCCTTCTTCCACCAGGACAGGGATCCAAGCTCGAGGCTCTTCTGAATGAAGGTAACCATTGGAGACTGGAGCTTCCAACCCACAGCTCACCAGTGGATCTTAATGACCATCAGTCTCTTAATCCTGCCCCCACCCAAGAATGTGTCTTGCAGACAGGCACAGAAATCTTGCAGACCTATCACACGTCCCATGAGCTTAGTGAAGTCCCAGCTCTCTGTCCTTTAAGTTTCCCTGTGGCACCTGGCTCACTTCAGGATGCAATCCCTTCTCTTCAGAATCTGATCATGAATTCTCCAGACTGGTGACTGGTCACAGGCTGGCTCTGGCATGGAGCCCCGTATGCCCAGGGTTAAGGGGTTCAGGAAGCTGCCACGTTCTTTTCTTATAGGGGTAGTGTGATGCTGCGACACTTTAGACAATCCACACCTCTAACAGCGCTAAGTTGACCAATTAATATGCATTTCTAGATTCATTATGCTAATTAGGAAAGCCCTGTATTAGCTGGGGATAAAAGAGCTGGTGTGCCCACGCTGCTCTCTGGAGTGGGCTCCTGGACAGCAGCATTTAAAGCCACTCGATCATTCCTGGTGTGTGCTTTCCAGCCTGGGAACCTGCCCTCTCCAAGGGCATAGGATAAAACTAATTGCGCATGGTCCCTGAAGAGGTGGCCCAAGTAAGTGAAGACGATGTAGGCAGCACCTGCACTGGAGAGTCGGACTTCATGGCAAGCCCAGGGTCTAAGTGCAGAGTCATTCCTACAGCCCTGTGCAGGGAGAGTGGCCCTGAGTCACAACCTGGAGGCCTCACTTAGCCCCGTGGGAGGACTGCAAGGGTCTGAGAAGCTGCACTTTTATTGTGGAGTAGGGATGAGGAAGAATGATGTTTGCCCATCAAAATAGAGCTAGGGAAGCTTTGGGGGAATAGTGTGAAGGGCCAAATGTGTTTTAGGAAAGCTAATTTGGTGGCCAGCTTCTTCCACGTCATAGGTGCTGAACATCAAGGGTGGCTTTGCTTCCCCTCATTCATTCCCTTCACTTGCATTTATGTGGTGGGTAGCAGCTCTGTGCCCAGGACTGTGGTGGGGTAAGTGACAAGGAGGAATAAGGCCTGGTTTCCAGTGTCAGGAAGCTCAGAGGACATCAAGCTGTGGGCGTGGACCATCAGCTGTAAGACTGAAGATGGGCCTTCTCAGCGCAGGCACTGGATCCTCCTGCCAGAGGGCTCAAGGGAGCCTCCAGAAGCAGGTGATGCAGACCCAATTCTTTATTTTTTTGGGAGGGGCTTACCTTTTCTTATTAAGTAATTGAGTTGGACAATCATAAATGCTGTCATAGAATAACAATATGATATGCATTTGACCCCCATCCAGAGTCACCCCATATTGCCCACAATCCAGTCTCTTGATTCTTCTATATTTCCCCCCTAAGAACTATAAATGTTCATATATATATGATTGTAAATTTTTCAGAATTAAATGATTACATAAGTATTATTTGGCTTCTCAGGGAGGGGGGTAAAGAGTATGTTACATTATTGATTGTCTCCCTAGAGCCCTTCCTATCCTCCCTCCCTCTCCCCTCCCCTGACTCTCCCCTCCCCTCTACATATCTATGGTTCCCCTAGATTATGTGTGTTCTGGATCTAATACATGATTTCAACCTTTCATCCATGCCTGGATTTTGCTCTAGCCTCTACAAATTAGGGAAAACATTCAACTCTTGACTCTCTGAGTTTGGCTAACTTTGCTCAGCCTGATTTCTAACATTGCCATCCATTTACCTTCAAAGGAAGCAATATCATTGTTTTTAATAGCTAAGTAGAACTCATATATATATACTATAGCTTTTGGATCCATTCATCCAATGAAGGGCATCTGGGTTGGTTCCACAATTTAGCTATTGTAAATTGAGCAGCTATGAATATAGATTTTGCTGTGTCACTGTAATGTGCTGATTCTAATTCCTCTGGGAAAATACCCAGAAGAGGGATAGCTGATTTTTCCAGTAGATCCATCCCTAATGTTTTGAGGATTCTCCACACTTCTTTCCAGAGCAGCTTTACCAGTCTGCAGCTCCACCAACAGTGTACGTATGTTCCTATCTCCCTATAATCCCTGCAGCATCTGTATTGTTTATATTCTTCATCTTTGCCAATCTGACTGGAGTGAGGTGGAATCTTGATATAGTTTTGATTTGCATTTCTCTGATTACTAATGATTTAGAACACTTTTCAGGTATTCAATGGCTTGCTCTGTTTCCTCTGTGAGAAGTTTCTGGCCCCTTTATTGATTGGATTGTTAAGTTTTTTTAGTTCTTTGTAAATTTTGGATATTTGTCCCATGTGAGAAGAATCACAGGCCACAATTATCTCCTGTTCTGAAGGAAGAACCCAATTCTTAAAGGATGAGTAGAGGTTGAGCTAATAAAAAGGGATAGGGCTCTAGGTGGAGTGGAAAAATATGTGCAAGGAAGGAGAGGCTTGAGAGCAAGCATTGAATATGACTTTGAAGACAGTGTCCTTGGGGACAGAGCTGGGCATGAGACTGCTCAGAATGTCTAGAAGGAAAACTAATCTTTTCTGAGCTGGAACAGACTTTTGTAACAAAGGACAGGTCAACAAGAGAAAAGCAAGACTCTTAGCATATCTATTTTATATTCACCTGAGAGGCACAGGGGGAAGAAGTAATTCTCAAAGAGGTGGCTTAGAGCTCCAGGGTACAGCTTATATTCTTCCACAAAGAATAGAGAAATGACAAGACAAAGGGAAAGGACTTTTCCCTAGGATGGAAATAGCAAAGAGGCGTAGATGGCAGTAAAGGCCAGCTAGTAAAGCTTGCTCATGCTGACTCCTCTGCTGTGCAGGCCCAGGAGGATCTAAAGCTCTTGTCAGCCATCAACCTTTGTGATCGCCAGAAGAGGGTGGGATGCCTTTCATCTTTGTAATATGTCCTGCTTTAGGCTTCTAGTCCCCTGTGGAGACTTGGTGACTGACCATTTTAATAATGAAAGCCACCAGGGGTTGCTGCTCTCCTCCTGGGGCCGGAAAGCCTCCTTAGCTGCCATTAGGGGCCTGCTGGGCCACCGAAGGTGCTCATCATACTTGTGGGAATTGAACCGCATTCCCCTGGCCTGAATGGAACCCTGGTGGAACCCTGGATGGGGTGACTACTCACCATATTTCCTGGGAAGGAAGATACAGCTCTGCTACCTTGAGATGGACAGAGCGTCTAAGTGGGCCTGGATCCTAGCCAATTCAGTGCATGCTGAACTCAAACACAGTCCAACACCTGCGTGCACCTGTGCGGTCACCCATTCTCCTCTAGGTGATGAAGGGCCTCTGTGATTTCCCATTTTGGGTAAAGCAGGACACACACCAAGCAAAAGCAAAGTGGTCCTGACAGTGAAAGGAGCCTAGCTCATGCCGTCAAAGGGCTGCGGAGACACCGGGGCTCTCCTCTGGGAACTCCCTGTGGATGGTTGCTCTTATAAGCGGCCGGCCTGGGGAGAGCCCGCCATCTCAGTGCCTCACATAGTGAACCAGTTCTTGAAGTGGTAGTGGTTTTGGACTTGGATTTGAGAGCTCTAAAGCTGCTCAGAGGTCAGATGTTCTTTAATCCACCTTTTTTTTTTTTTTAAGAGAGCGGGACAGTGAAAGAGAATCAATTTTATTTAGCTTTTCACATGGCCTTTATTGCTCTGACACTTTGTTGTGTACGTGGTGCTGGGGTTCAAACCCATGTCTTCACACATGCCAGGCATGCACCATAATCGCTGAGTCACTGCTCCAGACCCTCTTTAATCCACTTTTATGAGTTAAGAGTCCTAACACAGAGTCTGGAGAATTCTGAATGCACCATTTACATCTGTATTACCAAAATAGACACTTCTCTAGAAAGAATCAGTATATTAGATAGGTTTGGGTATTAAAAGATCTAAAAAGCAAACTCTGATATCTCTTGTGGCAAGGACCAAAGTTGCACAGCCTGACCTTTATCATGAGCAAATGATGGTGTCACAGGAGGGAGTGAGAACAGCTGCCACTCTGCCACTGCCACAGGGGAATACCGTGTGGCCTCTGCAATGTGCGTAACAAGCCCCCAAATTTCAGAGAGCCAAGCCTAGGTCCCAGATGTCAGGCTCCCACTGCCTTCGCTATCAGAGACTTCGTCCTCTGAAGATCGCACGAGAGAATCCAGAATGTATCCTTAGGGAAGCATGTCACCCAACACAGGCAGCTGAGAAGTCCCGGAAGCATCAATTGCTTCCACTTCTGAAGCAAAATCAAGTAGCAGTGCAGCTGGGGTTTTCAGCTCCCCCGACATGGAGTGTGATTGTCCTTGGGAGCTCATCATTGTGACAGCCATGTTCTCCATTAGTGGAGTGCGTTTCTCTTCCAACATACAACCTTGAGACTCCCTGCCTTTGGGGATGGACAAAATGATGGAAATGCGGCCCTCCCTGTGGTGCATTGGCTCAGGGCACCAGCTGTGAAGCCAAACAGATGGGATTTGGATTCTGGCATTAACCTCCCTTGACTTTGATTTCTGCTCTGGAACTTGGGGACCTTCCCTTATAGCTTGGCTGTGAGGTTTTAATTAGGTGTTATATGGGAGGTGCTCATTTTAGTGCTGGATTAATGGCAAAACCACTTAGCTACAGCAATCCCAGATATTGTTATCCTAGTAATAATTAAAAACAAAATTTCATCCCCCCTTGATGTCCTGAGTCGTCAGTCAGTCTTCTGTAGGAGAGGGTTGTCTGCCTCCAGGTTTATGATTTTCTGAGCTCCTTTCTCAGCCTCCCCCATCATAGGGGGAATTGGCAGAGTGTAAGGATTACATGGCACAAAAAGAGAACTTGGAACTCAAGAAATGGTGTGAAAACCCCAATCTTGTCCAGGGTGGCATCTAAGGGAGCAGAGTTTGCCAGACAAGAAAATTTAATTGGTAATAAAATAAATAATAGCAGCTGCCAAAGATGGGCGGCATATCAAACAGAGGGCCTGGAAGAGAGCTACTCCACATTATTCCAGCCTAATTAGAAGGAGGTGGGAGGAAGTGACAAGAGCCATCCCACTGGCCAAGGAGGCAGGAGTCCCCTGGAGCTAAGCAACCTGGAAAACGCTCTTGAGTCTCCTAGGGGCTTCTCTGTCTTTAATCACTTCTGTAATCCATTCCCCTGAGCCACAGACACCAACAGTCCCTTTGGTGCCCTGAGCAGGACATGTGAGGTCTGACCAGCTCTGGTTTTGCACTAGGGAGAGGAATAGACCTCCAACAGGCTTTGGGACCACATTGTGTGGGAAGCTGGGTTCTCAGGTCCCAGGCACTTTGTGGGGATAGGTGGGACACTTGTGGTAATGGTGGGTGTCTAGTGAGATCAAGCACACAAAAGCACATGCAAATGCCCATCTTCCTTTGCAGGCCTGACGCCTCTGGGAGCAACTCAAGACACCATCACCAGTTTCCAGCAGGTTTATCTCTGGAAAAGTAAGTCGCAGGTGGAAGGGGCAGGGCTAGTGGGATGCTGGTGCCCTGGGGTTGGCCCTACCCTCCATTCAGACCACTGCTGCCATGGAGAGGGCTAGAACTGCCTTCTAAGGAATGCTCTCTGTGGGATAGGAGGCCCCAGCTCCTCATCAGATAAGGTTCACAGTCTAAATACAAAGTGAGCAGTGCAGAAACCCAAGAAAGGACGGCAGGGGAGCTCTCCGTCCCTGTGAGATGGAATGTGCTGACAAACTGTCCTCGTACCAGGATGGAAGCGGGAGGCTTCTCCAAGGGTCTGGACCCCGTGTCCCTCTCCTTCAAGTCTCAGGGACAGGAGACAGGACCCCCAAGAGTGGTGCTACGGAACTTTGTCAAATGGTTTTGAATCCCAGTTTGCTGACTGCCTGAGTGGCCTGGGGTACACAATTTCACGCCCAGTCTCAGTTTTCTCAGGAGGAGCGTGGGAATCTCCTGCTTCCTTCTCAGGGTGCTGAGTGCACCAGTACCCCAAGCACATCGCTTCCGCTAAGGGCGAACATCAGCACCTGCAGTGCCATGGACCTTGGCTGATGCTGGGCCAACGCATGTGGCCCTGGGCTGCGGGTGGGTTCCAGGTCTCATCTCAGCACCTGGCTGTGTGCCACAGCAATTCCTACCCTCCTCCTCCACGTGACGAGCACTCTTATTCCTCTAGATTCTGACATGGGGTCTCGGCCACAGTCTATGGGATGCAGAAGAGTGGTGGAGCCAGGGCCAGAATTCCCAGCAGCATCAGGTACCGCACCTGGGACCTCCTCACGTACTCGAGTGTCTGGCTGTGGAGACGAGCTGGCAGCACAATTCTGCATCCATGGGCCTTGCTCTAAGCTTCTAGCCCAGTTCACGAATATGGAAGCTCGGGTGGGCAATTGGCACAGAAAGGAAGGCAGGATCGTTGCCAATTCACTGCTGTTTCTGGAAATGAAAACAGCAATGGCAGCAAACCCAGGGCCGAATCCACCTCCATCACCAGCAGGGCTCAGCCTGCTGTGGCCCCTGGCTTTACTTACGGGGAGTGTTCGCAAGCGGAGGCTTTCCTGGGCCATGAGAATCTTGTGAAAGAGCCCTGGCATGCAGTGGGAACTGTGAATCTGAACATTAAAGGGGACAGCCCAGTGAGGGCCGGAGACTTCTCTGCCCCCAGAATCTCCCTGGTGGCTGTTACTGAGGTGGAGCCGAAACTCGGGGGTGGGGAGGAAGAAAGGGAGGGGCCTAGTCCATCCCGTGCTGCTCTGCCAGACGGGCTGCTTTATGATGAACAGATGCTTATTTGGCTTATGGTTCTGGAGGCTGGTTCCAGAATGAGGGGCCACAACTTCCGAAGGCCTTCCTGCTGTTGTTACATGATAAAAGACAGCCAATGAGTGTGACAGAGCAAGAGGGAACTTGGTTTTATAATCCATCCACATGGGCAGAGCCCTCCCCCAGTCGCCTCTCTTCAGGTCTCACCCCCCAACACTATTGCACTGGGGGTTGTTCCTGGCACCTGCATGCTGGGAGACACATGTGACCATAAGAAAGGGGGGCACCCTGGTGTAAGGGAGGAGCAGCATAGCTGATGACCAAGGGTGATTGCACCTGCTAAGGTGAGCAGAATGAAAGGACCTTGCCCACCTCCTATGCATCAGATGGTGAAACTCCTCCACATCACCTGGTGCTCCACACACACCTGAAAAATTATGGTTCCATCCCTGCCTGGAGTTTCTGTGCAGATCAAATGACATGATACACATACACAGCTACACATCAGGCCCTCCCACAGCAGCTGAGGAGTAATCGCGGGCGCACTGTGCCCTGAGAGCTGCATGAGCTGAGAGGGGCGTCTCCTGGGTCACAGTGGGTTCTCAGGTCCAGGGACTATGTTCAAATCCCACTCTGTCTCTGCCCACCTGTGGAACCCTAGGTGGGTCACCTTCTCTCAGCCAGTGCTGTCCCCTTCTTCTCTTTTCCTGTATTTGCTATTAGACGGCAGATCCCAGGGTGGGATGGGAAGAAGGGGCTCAGTTCACATTACCACCCCAGCCCCTCTTGGCCAGGGTGTCCTTCTGCTGCTTCAGAAGGTTTCTGCTGGAAGTTTCAGTTTTGCCAGCAGGGTGATGGGGGTGGTGGGTACCAGCTCAGAAGACCTTTCCCCTCCTTGTCCTCTGCACCATGACCTGGCCCCTCAGCCTCCTGATCTTTGCCCACTGCTTGCAAATTGGCAAATCGGCCTTCCCAGCACACTGTGGCGTTCTAGGGCACCTACAGCCAACTGCCCCTTTCCTGCTTAAGGGAGGCGGAGCAGGAAATGGTGCAGGGAAGGCAATGAGGCCTCCCTCATGCCCAGCCTCCTGGGTGCCTGGTCAGTGTCCCCATTTCACCAATGAGCCTCACCAATGCTGAGGCTTACAGGGCCTCAGCATCCCTCAGCTAAGCCAGTCTAGCACCAAGCCAATGATGGTGCCGGATATGGTCAGATGACCCCAAGTCTGGATTCTTCCTAAGCACCTGCCTCACACAGCCTGGGCACTGCAGCTCAGACCCTGCAGATGGCTGTGTTTAATTTGTGGAGAAGAATTTTTATTTTCTTGGATTGAGCCAATATATTTTAAATTGGGAGATTTTACCTGAAAACTCAGATTTCCAGCTTCTCTAGAGAAAGCAGGAGACGATCTGGCAGCACCGTGGGAGCTGAGTGCAGCTGAGCTGTCCATCAATCCTGGGTGCCCTGCAGTGTGTCCAAGGCCTCACCAGCACCTATACCCTGCCCCCGTCCCTGGTTCAGGCCCTTGCACCTGTGACACCCAAATTTGGCACTGCCCTTTAAGGGTGGCCACGAGACTCATGTCAAGGTGAAGGTGTGTGCAGTGGTGGCACTTGAGAACATTTAGAAATCCTCCATTAAACTCTGTGTTAGGGCCACCCCTACAGCACTACCACAGGATTCCCACAGGAAGGGCCCTGTCCTCCCTCTCCCCTAGGAGGGGAGCTTGGCCCCTGCCCAACCTTGAGGGGCTTCAGGTTGAATATGCAGAGTTCAGCGTGGTTTCCCTTTCCCAGCTGATCACGTTCCTGATCACGAAGCATCTGCAGGAGAAGTCCCACTGAGGCAGGGTGGGGGGCTTCTCAGTGTCTGTGGGAACAAGCTCTGATTCAAAGTGCAGGAGGAATTTTCCTCTTCCTGCATCAGGTTCCCACAGTCAGTCTGTGTGTTTGAGACAAAGCATAAAGACGCTCTA
Organism: Aplodontia rufa; assembly: GCA_004027875.1. Classification (NCBI taxonomy): domain Eukaryota; kingdom Metazoa; phylum Chordata; class Mammalia; order Rodentia; family Aplodontiidae; genus Aplodontia; species Aplodontia rufa. The sequence goes on along the minus strand of PVKS010027124.1, from coordinate 15,278 downwards.
AGAGCTGTGTCCACTCCGGCAAGCCCTCCTGGCCTCCTTGCCTTTAAGAGGAGTGCTGAGCTGAAGGGAACCCAGAAACAGGCTCTCCCTAATGTGGCACATAGGCCAGGTGTGAACGGCAGTGGCCCCAGTGTGCATTCTTCCCTCCTGCACGTCTTTGAGCATATATGCTATGCACTTGGATTTGCTCAGACTAGAGAGAAAAGCCCCACGTTCCAGCATGACAGCGTGGCAGGGCTGCAGTGGGAATGCCAGGGAGGGAGGGGTGCAGGAGGGGCTTCTCAGGGGAATCCAGAAGGCTGACACTTCCAGGGGACTCCCAGGGCAAGGTGTCCTAGGTGCCAGGGCTCCAGGGGCAGGCGTGGTGGAGGGATGTGCAATGCACCTTTGGACCTTGGTTTTTCTCTTGCTCTGCTATCTGGAGAGGCATCTGTGCTCTGCCCGAGTGCCCACCTGTGCCAGGCAGATTGCAATGGAGAGTTGGACAGGCATGTGAACGGGTCCTCATACAAGAGCATCGGATGCAGTGGCCCACACAATTTGATCTTGGGGTCTCTGCCAGCCCCACACTTCTTGCTTTGCTAGAGAATAATGCTTTTTGCTTGTTATTGCTAGTGAGGAAGCTCAGTCTCCATGAGCCTGCTTGGTGGACTATGAAAAATGGGCTGCAGAGAGGAGGCCCAAGTTAGAGGCAGAGAGGGGATATGTGTGGGCTGCATGCCCGCGGTTCTAGAATCCCACCATAGCGGACATCACAATGTGCCCCAGCTCATCTCCCTAACCTGCTTCATGCCCTCATGAGGCAGAGCACTGTCCCCCTGAGTGCTGGCACCCTCCTCTTGAGAACATCCCCATGGAGCCACAGAGTAACAGAGCAGGAGGGAGCAGAGCTAACCCTTGAAGCACAAGAAGGACCAGCTGGGTGGGGAAGGGTCCAACAGAGTGTGCGCCAGCAGAGGGGAGGTTGCAGACAGTGATGCCAGCTGCCTATAGCGTGGAGATAAGCCAGACTCGCCGGTGTGCATGTGCTGTGTGTGGGGTAAACTGAGGCAGTCAAGCATGAGGCTCAAAATGCACGTAGAGCCTAGATGGAGAAAAGAGCTTGGATTTCTGCTTTGTGGGGAGAGGCTCAAGCAGAGATCACTGCCAAGGGGAAGCTGAGTGAATTGCCGATCTGAAATGTTCAGGCGTGGGGTTGATAGGAGGTGAAAGCTCTCTTCAGAGACAAAGGCTGCCCTTCGGTTTAGAGGTTGGAGGTCTATGTGGCCTCCAAAGGTGGAAGGAGCATCGGTAGTTAAGAGTTGCTTAGAGACTATCTGACTTTGCAGCTCCCTGACAACGGCAATTGCTGGGCTTGACATAGAGATGCTACAGAGATGTCAGGGGCACTACATAGGCACAGGCCAGGATCTCAGAGGGAAAGCACTTCCTTGTTGAGGAGGTGGACCAGATGGCTCCCAAGCTTTCTTCCAAAGACTCTAGGGTTTGCAACTCCATAAATGTTAGGACATTCAGGAACCTTCTGAACCCTTCTTGCCTGACCAGCCCCATTGGCTCCACACCGGCTCTGGCCTCACGTCACCTAAGAATGTCTTTGTCTCTGTCTCTCTGTCTGAGACAACAGAGACTGGAGAGTTTCTATTCTATTTCACGTTCCCTAGGGATATAAAGCTTAAGGAACTTGATTGTCCTTCTTTTTCAGATTTGACAAGAGAACGCTTCTCTCCTGTGGACCTTGCCCAGGTCACTGTCAACACAGTCCTCTCCCTGCCCAGCCAGCAGTATTGGCTTTTCCAACACCTCTTTTCAGCTCCGAATGCGGAACTGTGGTGCCTTTCTCGTAAGTATCCTTAGACCCAGTCCTCCTCCTTCCAGACCCCATGGTGGGACGCCACAGGCCAAGTTCCTCAACTGCTGGGTCCAGATAAGATCAAACTCAGACAAGGTAACACAGGGCTGCCACCCTCCTGGAGGAAAGGTAGGACCTAAGCCCTGTCTCACAGAAACTCAGAGTGCAGAGTATAGTCCATCTCTACTCCACTCCCAGAACCTGCCATCCATTCATCCATCCATCCATCCAGAGTTATTGAATTTGTGTTATGTTCTAGGCCTAGTTTTGGACTTTGTGGATTTAAATGAATGAATGAATGAAAGGGCAAAGTTCCTTGCCTTATAGGAGTTCACATGTCTCTAGCCAAGACGGACAAGTGTGTGAGGATAGGGAGATCATGACAAAGCTCAGCTTTTACAGTCCCGTGGCCTCTGGTCTGCAGGTCCTGCGTGCCTCTGCATGGCCATGGGTAGATCTGTGGAGTATTCTCCGTCCAGCACCCATCTTGCTGAGTTTGAGGCTCATCGTCACCCCACTTCAACTCTGCCCTTATTCAGGGCCACGTGGCCCCTCTTCAGCCAGCAGAGCCCCAGTGTTTTTGCTTTTGTGTTGAGCTTTCAGATTAGACAGCCATGACTATCCTAGGATTCTGCCTTTAGAAGAGACCCTACCCAGCATTTCCCTCCAGAGGATCTCCTAGAGGGGCGTCCAAGGACAAAAACCCAACCGCTCTCTTGCCACAGGCTGTGTCCAGGAGCCCATATTCTGCCAGCTGGCAGAGGTGGCAGACAGTGCACCCTTGTACTCCACTTGCTCCCTCTACCCAGAGGTCCAAGTGTGTGACAGTGTCCTGGAGTCCAGCGCCAGGGGCTGCAGTCTGATCCTGCCCCACCAGCCAAGCACCCTGTTCCGGAAGAAAGGTAAGCACTTCCTGGGGTCTGCACAGCACAACTTTCTAACAGGCTGCTGTAGCTTTAGAAATATTCAGGTTAATTTCTTCTGTTTTAAAACTTAAAATTGCCCGTGCTTCTTGTGGAGATGGGGAGTGATTCAGAAATGCGTGGAGATGACTGGAGAAGAGCCCTGCTCTGCAGTCTCGCTGCTCAGAGAGCCACGGCTAGTGCACTCCGTCAGCCAGAACCGTCCACCAAAGTAAGATTGGAAAGTGGTGGAGATTCAGTAGTCACTGTGGACTTGAAGGGACCTCTGCTTTCTCTGGAGTGCAGAGACCCTATTTTCTGTCCTCTTTAGGAGTAACTTCCATCTTCTCCCATAGCAGGAGGTGCACGTCTCACTTCTGGCACAGAGGAGGTGCCTGGGACCTAGTTCTTCTGAGAGCAGTTTTCATCCGGTCCCTTTATTTCAGACCACCTTCCCCCGAGGTGCCAGCACCTGAGCCCACCTGAGTTCAGAGGCGCATGGCTCTGCTTCTTGGTTCTTCCCACAGGAAATGGAGTCTGCCTTTTCAGATATGTGGAGCCAAGTTTTACTCCTTCCTGTGCCTTCTAGCTCCCCAAACACTGTGACTACGTTCCCCCTCCTATTCCCTCTACCTGGTGGTTTTCTACCTACCGTTGTTAATAATCCCTTGACTAGTTTTGTTTTTTAAGTGAGATTTGAAATGAGAGTGGAGAGCAAATTCATGCATTTAATATGCCATCTTTAATAGAGACTTTTGGTCTGGTTTTCGCTTGTGGGTCCTTGTATTTTCACAGGTACAGTACATTTTTCTCTCAGTGATGTCACTCCTTTCTTCCTCTGCATAGTTGTACTGGACGGCAGGGTGAAGAATTTCTACACTCGCCTGCCATTCCAAAAGCTGACGGGGATTTCCATCAGAAACAAAGTGCCCATGTCTGCAAAATCCATTTCCAACGGGTGAGTGTCCCCGCCTTAGCCCTGCTGCTCGTTAGGACACCGCTGCCCTGAGGAAGGGCCGCCACGGCAGTGAAAGGCAGGGCGATGGTAAGAACCCTCCGGCTCGTGGCTAAGGGGGATACAGGCAACCAGGAAGGAGCCATTTCCAAGGCTTTGGCTAAGGCAGGTTACTAATGCCATACACCAGGTTCAGCCCTGAACCCTGGGCAGCAGACAGGCAAGAGTCATACTAAGCTGCATCTTACCAATTAATAAAGCTTACCAAATATGGTAATGCTCTTGATCCTCAAAGCCTCATGGTACTGTTGAGGATCTGGAGAACACACGGAACTTTTAATAGACCATAGGATCATATTGACATTTTTAAAAAATACTTTTCAAAATTGTAAATCTGTTTGCATGGCTGGTTTTTTGGTTATTCTAAATGGTGAGGCTTTCTGCCTAGCCCATGGACCTCAGCCTTCAGAGGCACCAGGGGGTTTCTCACTAACCACTTTCCTGGGGCATACCAGGGTCTACTGAGTCAGGTTCCTGGGATAGGGCTTGAGAACTAAAGTTCTAAGGAATTGTGAGGAAGTCACCATGATTATTTTGCACTTGAAAGTTGATCTGTGAGCTGTTCATCTACGACTATTGTTGAGTTATGAAACTATCATGTTGCTGGCGTTTAAGATCCACATTTGAAAATGAGAAAGGAAGATGCAGGCTGGGACTTCTTGAGATGCAGCTGGATATCACCCTTGCTGACAGGAGGGGTGGAGCCAGGGACCAGCCTGGCCTAGGTGCTGGAACAGGTGCTGATGGAGCACAGCTCATGGATCCCAACTCAGGGAAGTGTGGTTGGCTGGGAAAGCCCATGGGCCAGCCTGGAGCTTAGCAATGGGCTTCCGAGAAAGGAAAGGAAGTGGCAGGTGGGCAGGTGGGCTGGGATCTGGGAGAGGGAAAAACGAGAAGGTGGCGTAGGTACATCAGGTGATCTTCAACTGCTGGTGCCTGATAGGTTCAGCAAGAATGAGGCAGGGTGTCCACACCAAAACGGGCCAAGAATTTGAGTAAAGTCTCGGGGGTCAGGAGTGAGTGGTCAAGCTGGGACATGAGGCTGGGGTAGGGGGAGTTTAGAACAGAGCTGCACAGCACTGGTTTGGAACCACTGAGTTCCTCCAGCCACGGCTGTCTTAGAAGCTGAACGTGGGGTCTAGGTGGATAAGCAAGGTAGGTCCTGGAGAGAGAGCCTGGAGGTCATGAACCGGAATATTTTATTTTAAAAAGAGAGGTAGAGGGAGAGGGAGAGAGAGAAAGAGAGAATCAATTTTATGAATTTCCTTTATCTAGCCTTTGTTTCTCCAACACTTAGTTGTGCATGTGGTGCTGGGTTTGGAACCCAGTTCCCTGTGCATACCAGGCAAGTGCTGCAATTGCTGAGCTACCACTCCAGCACCTAGTCCATGTTTCAAAGTGTGTAAGAGGGGAAGCCATGGGGAGCACCACTCAGCTCTTGGCTGCCTCAGCAGGCCCCTGGCTGGGCCCCTTGCTGTGCACCATTGGAACCCCATTTCTAGGGATGCCATCCCTCATATTGCTTCCTTTTCTCTGAGTCCAAAGCTGAGACTGCTCCTTTATCCAAAAAGATTGTGGAGCACATTCAGGACCCCAGATTGGCCTGATTTGGAGCCTGGCATGTGTGTGTTTGGTGAATGAGAGAACGAATGAAGGAGGGCAAGACTACAGTTTGGGAGAAGAACAGAGTTTTGCTTTCAGAAAGAATCTCAATTAGGAACCTGCTCACACGCACTGGCCAAAGCACCCACACTTTATGTAGTTACAAAGAGAGCTGGTCTCCTGTGGCAGAGTGACTTTCAGCCCACCTGCTAGGTCCCGGGGCCACCAAGGCCTTCAGGCTTTCTCTTCTCTGCTATGCTAGGTTCTTCGGATGCGAGCGGCGGTGTGATGTGGACCCGTGCTGCTCCGGCTTTGGCTTTCTCAATGTCTCCCAGCTGGAAGGTAACAATCGTAGCCCCCTCCCCGCGCACAGCACTTTACAGTCTGGAAAGCATGTTCACACGTATGATCTCACCCAATCTCAGACGTTCTCTAGTAGGGTCGGGAGAGTGGCTCAAAAACGATGTGACAGCTGGGGCACGCCTCCTGGTTGGGCAGCCCTTGACCTTCCTCACGGGCTCTGCCTGACCCAGGTAGCTTCCTTGCCTCACATGCTTCCCTGAGCTGTCCTCTGCTTGTCTTTCCAAACTCCGCTGAGGTGGCTCGGTGGGGTGAACTTTGGAAACATCTGTACGCTCTGTGTTTAAGACGTGGTTCAGTCACTGGGAGAGACATTCTGGATGAGTCCCTTACAATCTCTCTGAGCCTTAGCTTTCTCACCTATAAATAGGGATGCACCTCTATAAATAGCTGCTCAGGTTGAGCGAGGACCATTTGAAGTGAACAAGAAGCCCCAGCACAGCTCTGGTATGTGGTACGCAGGTCCAGTAAGCAGGTGCTGCCTCTGTCCCGCAGACCCCAGGCCAGGTGCTCCTAAAGTGCCGGCGCCAGGTTTCCATCGGTGGCTGAGCTGCCTGGACTAGCATGGCGGCCCCCAGTGTGTGCCGAACAAGGGTCTGCGGAAGTTCTCATGCAGTCAGTCCTCCCTTAGGTTAATTTTCCTGGTCTCTGCTGTTTTGCTGCAGGAGGAGAGGTGACATGCATAACACTGAACAGCTTGGGACTTCAGACATGCAGTGAGGAGAACACAGGGGCCTGGCGCATCTTGGACTGTGGCTCTCCCGACACAGAGACTCACACCCATCCCTTTGGGTGGTACCAGAAGCCCAGTGAGTAACCTGCTCCTCATAGCTCTGTATGAATCTTTAGTTGACTATGTCCCAGCCATGCCTTAGGACGATGTCCTGGGACTGGGAAGGAGAGTAGTCATGACTCATTGGGTGCAACCAACAGAAAATGACTTTATGAAACTTAAGCTGGAAAGGAATGAATGTGTTGGGTGTCCTCTTGTTGGCCAAGCAGAAAGATGCCAACTAGGTGAAAATGGACCGGACTCCTTTTGTGTTTGACAAGAACGAGAGGCCAAGTTCTTCAGTGTGCCACAGTCATCGCCGATCTGCTCCTGGTGTTCAGAAGGCACAGTTGGCCCAGTTTGAGCTGAGTCCACCCACTGACAGAAGGCGGGTCAGGCAGCTTGAGTGACAGACAGTGCCAGCAAACCTGGGTGCACTGGGGATGGAGGGAGGTGCCTACTGTGTGACAGACAGGTGCGGGACCTACATGGGTTGTCACCTGCTACTCATGTCATCCTACGGAGTGGGCATTATTTCCTGATTTTAAGGTGATAAGTGTGCAGCATGCAAAGTTGTAGGTGCTTGAACCAAAGCACATGGCTAGTCAGAAGCAGGGTGAGATCACAAGCCCAGATCTGATGACCTCAAAGTTCCGCTCTTCCCCTATGAGACACTGTCTCCTGGCAGGTCTTCCAGTTGGTGACTGTTAAAGTGTCCAGAAATCTGCTCAGACTCATTTCCCCAGGGGAATGGAGTAACAAGCATTTGACTAATCAGGTGGAGAGGTAGAAAAGGCTAGCAAACCAGCCCGTGTGTGATGCGCCTTGTTTCAGGGCCATATTGGAAGTGAGAGGGGCAGACCAGGCTCCCAGGCAGCCAGGAGCTGGTGCTGGGCCTCTCCTTTCCTTGATCTCATGCTGATTTTTCTTTGCATTAATGATTTCCAGACTGACTGGACTCCTCCTGCTGGTGTACCTTCAGCACCCTGTGACTTGATTGAACCCACTCTATTGGCTTTTTCTTTTAACATCTTGAATGACTTTAGGGGAAGCTTCAGAGCTGTATGAGGAAGGAGGCTCCATGGTTTCTACTCAGGGAAGAGTGTTCTATTCGCAGCTGTCTCCCTGCTGTAGCTCACAGGATAGGCAGGGAGGAGAGAATGCTGGCCTAGGACTTCCGGCCCTGGGGACACTACGGTCAGCAGTTTCACCCCTCAGAGCCTCCTGCCCAGTCTCTCCTCTCACCTCCTCACCCTGTCAGAGTGAAAAATGTTGTTTTCCATCTTCATATGACTCATGGAAGAGTTGGGTAAAAAGCAGCTTAAGCAGTAATTCTTTTGTTCAGAAATGTAGTAGAAATCGGAGCAGTGAATTACAGCATCTTGAAACACTTGGCAAGGCAAACAGCCCAAGGTGCTCGTTGTCCTGACTTATTCCATCTGCTGTTTCCTTTCATCTGACTGCTCAGACCACTAACTGTTTCCAGTATGTGCTTGTGGAGCTGTGCAAGGGACTCAGGAGTTTTGATCAGAAACTGTAGAGCAGGGGCTTAAAATCCTAGAGGGGTTCCCACTCAACAAACACAGACCAACCATCAGCCATGGCCGGGAGCCCCTGGCTTTGCAAAACAAGCCTGTGTACATTGGGCTCTTGCTGTGCCTGTCTGGATGCCAGCCTGTGGCAAGCCTGACCTCATTAAATCCTCACACCTAGGGCAGATGGGAAAAGGTGGCCCTGAGAGGTTGAATCACTTGCCCAGTGGCACATAGCAGGCAGATAAGAGTTGGAATGGCTTTTCCTCCTCTAAAGCACCATGTTCTAAGGCGAGTGTGGAAAAGTCCTGACGCTTTCCTCCAGGGGCTCACAGTGCTGAAGAGTTCCAGACTCTGAACACGTGAGCCAAGCTGGTGCTGGGCCTCTACTGTCCTAAAGCCAGACGCTTTAAAGCTTTGTTGATTATTTACGACTGATCATGCACAGTGCCGGGCACTGAGAAATGGAAGACCAATAAAATGTGGTGGTTTGCTTAGCTACAGCCAGGAGGACGACAGGAACATTGGTGAATGACTGAAGCAGACAGGCTGTGTGCTATCGTGAGTCTTAGACATAAAGAGCGATGGAACCAGAATCCATTCCCCTTGGAAACCTGTACATCTGCTGCTGAGCACCCCCTGAGGGCCCCTTCTGGTGTCAGGAGCCACTTCCTGCAGTCTGCCTGGCCCCTGGCATGGAGCTGCCCAAGCAGGCAGTCTTTCACAGACCTGCTGCCTGCTGTCAGAGTCTGGGTGCAAGGGGAGAGCAAGAGGAAGACTGCAGGAGCCCCTGGCTCACAGTCTTCCATACACAGCCCTGGGTAGGGAACCATCTAGGACCGCACGTGGCTTGGTGGCATTCTGGACAAGTGGCTCTGTGCCTCACACTTCAGAGCAGGAGGAGGGTGGACGCCAGAGGCTGTGCTGCTGTGTAACCCAATTGTCCCTCAGAGCAGGACCATTTTCCCCCTCGAGTGGTCTCCATCAGAAGCGGTGATGGAGCAAGCCTGGATTCTGCGTCATCTCCTCCTAGGGACTTGACAGAGAACAGAAATCTCACTTTAGATTGCTTCACAGTTTAGACTCTTCTCCAAGTGGGCTGTGTCAACCAGTGCAAAGCCATCCCTTGACTCAGGGTGTATCTTGAGCCAAAGCAGACTCTCCAGCGGGTTCAGCACCTTTGTGTGGTCTTAGATTCTACTTCCCTGGTACACAAGCCACACTAGCATGCTGTTGGAATCTTCCAGCATATGAACTGACATGGTCTTTACCATTTTCCCATCCTTTGTTGATGCACTGGAAGGGAGTGGTCTCTGTGAGGCAGGGAAGGCTGGGCATCAGCCCCAAAGGGTGGACAGGATCCTCATTGCCAGCTCTCGGTCAGTGCTTGCATAGAGACATGAACTTTACCCAGAAATTCCAATGAAGAATAGCAACAATAGGCTTTGGCCTTGTTCAGGTCTCTGGTTTTACAACTTAGCGTACTGACACCTACATTGAGTGGTTACTGTGAGCCAGTCAGCATAGGACCCTGGGAAGAGGCAGGAAGTGATATTCACTGAACTCTACTCCACCTAATGTGGGGGCGCAGAGGGGTGGAAGTCCTTGCCACCGAGGGTTGGTGGTCTGGCTAAGGAGGCCTGAGAGAAAGCACTTCCGCTGGATCAACTTTGCCCCTGTGAAGCGAATGCCCTTGTTCCCCAGCCTCCTGTAGGTCCTCATTCTTCCTGTGCCCCAGTATCACAGTGCTGCTGTGTTGCTGTGGTGGAAGTCACTGGAGGATGGTGGTGTCTCCAGAGCACCGCAGACTAGGAAGGGCTTCTCTTCTCCCGGTGATTACTATGCTGAGGTGCCTCTAGGAGGAGCTGGCCTGGGATGCAGGCAGAGTCATGAGGAGCTGTCACCCCTAGAGGCACCAGGTTGCAGGGTGGAGGAAGCCTATTCTTCCGCAGGAGAGACCTACCCACCAACCACTGCAGCTTGATCCTGGTTTCCTGCTATCACAGAGCAAGGATGCAACTGAGCCTCCCAGCTTTGTCCCTGAGACAAAAGCACAAACCTATGGCAGGGAGCTCCAAGAGGGGCCGCCAAGAGCCTGTGGCAGTTGGCCTTCTGATTCTGCTATCCACGATTGAAAATTTCCATGTGTTTTATTTAGCTCTGGGGATCTGCAGAGGCTCAGACTAGACAGTGGCGAATGCAAATGAGGCAACCCTTACAGGCAGCAGGACCCACACAGGAAATGTTCTCTGCATCCAGAGGACCAGGGTGGAAACGCAGGCGCAGGAGGAGCTGCTCTGTGGTCATGCAGGGCCCCATTGCCCAGGGCTTCCTGGAAGGGGTGGGCTGTGGGGTGCTGGTTCCCTCCTGTCTGCAGCTGTGCATCACCTGCAAATGGGGTGGGATCTTTGCCCTGTCCACAAAGTTAAATGGAACTTCTAAAAAAAGAAATTCTTACAGTTTCTCTCTTCTGCTAAGCCAGTGCACTTGAGCTCTGTAGCAATTCTAGACACAGGAACAGAGCCTGGAAAGGAAGTGGCAAGTTCCTCTGACTACGCCTTTCTGTGACCCACAAAGAAACCCCCACGTGCAGGTCAGTCTACTGTAGGGATGCTCTAGAGCTTAGGAAAACTAAATGCCTTTCAGTGCATTTTAAAAGTGCTTTGCAGACTGGAGCAGTGGCTCAGTGATACTGCACCTACCTGGCATGTGCAAGAACTTGGGTTCAAATTCCAGTACCATGTACACAACTAAGTGTCAGAGCAACGAAAACCAAATGAAAAACTAAGTAAAATTGATTCTCTCTCTCTCTCTCAAAAAAAAAAAAAGAAAAGAAAAGAAAGAAAGAAAGAAAGAAAAAGAAAAAAGTGCTTTTCTGTTCCTGGTCAAGCACTTTAACCTTGTGGAGGGATGTTAGCTGGTCATACTGGAGCCCTGTCCATGTCACCACCCTCCTGGCACCTTATGGTGTCACACTTGGAAGCTCCCCAAACCCAGCAGCTTCAGGGTTTCTGTGGAGGTTCCATTTCTAGGCACACTTCATGACATCAGTGACTGATGTCTCCCATCCCTTGCCTCTCTCTAGTGGGGCTGAGAGTTGAACCTTGGGACCATGCTGCAGTCTTTGTGGTCGCTACCTCATCCTGAAGCTGTGTAGTCCCCTCCAGGGACACCAGTCAGTCACTGGTCAGCTCATTGGTGTGCAGATGCCTTTATCTCCAGAGATCCCAAGGGCCCTCGAAGCTCTTGTACTAGGGACCAGATACTAAGGTAAAATATAGTCACAAAAGATGTTTCTATCCCCCATCATTGAGGAGATGTCAGGGTTTTAGGAGCTCCATGCTGAGAGCTAAGCTTGAGGCCAGCTCTACGTTTCCGTTGTGGTACCTTGTCATACACGCGTGCCTTCTGCGTTACCATATCCTAAGCACATGCCTGCTGCATTACCATGTCCTGAGCGCATGCCTGCTTCGTTACCATGTCCTGAGTGCATGCCTGCTGTGTTACCATATCCTAAGCACGTACATGCTGCGTTACCCTGTCATACATGCGTGCCTGCTGTGTTACCATGTTGTAAGCTCGTGCCTGCTGCGTTACCACGTCCTGAGCGTGTGCCTGCTGCATTATCATGTCCTAAGTTTTATCCTGCTGGGGACTGCTCCATGGAGGTTTCAGTGCCTCTGGGCCAGGGAAGTGAGCAGGAACTCTCAGGGCCCACTCGTACACTGGCCATACCTGTGCACCTTACTGCCATTTCTCTCTGATGGCCAAGAAAAGTGGGAAAAGCAACAGCAGCAGGACTGTGGGCCAGTGCTCTCCCAGGCGCCAGACACAGCAGCAATCCCGCGTTGGGCTGCAGCTCACTCATCTGTCCTCACCTCGCAGCAGGGGACATTGAGGGTCCCCAGCCTCCCATCAGCATTGGGCCCACCCAGGTGTCCTTAGCAAACAGAGCATGCCTTGAATCTGAAGGTCGATTTCTAGAAGCAGAATCGCTGGGCACTTGGATGGCCTCAGTCCTCTCTGAAGAGCACACGCTCAGCATCCTTATTCTGAGACTCTTCCAGCCAGGACAGATATTGAGACAAACAGTGACGGCACAGCAGGGTGACAAGACTCAAGCTCCCTGCTGGGTATAGTGCAGCGTGGGGGAAGTGATTGGTAATTAGAGTGTTCTATGTGGAGCCAAATGGATGGGGGTGGCAGGAGCCTTGACTCAGTGGTCCTCAAAGTCCTCGGTGTCACCTGGGAACCTGCTAGAAACCTCATGTCTTTGCCCCACCTCCCTGGAGAATCAGAAACTCTGGGTGGGGTTCAGCATGGTGTGTTCCTAAGCCTGCCAGGTGATTCTGATGTCTGCTAAAGGTAGAGAACCAATTGGAACGGTGGTAGCAGGTGCTTCCAGGCAAGTGGAGCCAGCCAGGAAGGGACACAGTGCCATGGAAGGCTCTAGAGCCCCGAGGCACCAGGTATCTTTGTTTTAGACCACTGTGATAGAACACCACAGATTACATCATTTATAAGGACTGTAAATTGATTTCTCACACATCTGGAGGCCAGGAAAGCCAATAGGAGAGCACCAACATCTGGAAAGAGCCTGCTGTGTTGTAACCGGGCTGAGGGCACCGCACAGTGGGTGAGAGGGGTGCAAGAGAGGGCAAGGGGACACGCTCCGCAGAGCTTGCTTCAGTCACAGCCACTCCTGGGATGACTGGAGCAGGGCTCCTTCACTAGCACCTAAGCAGGCAGGAGACAGGTGTGTGAAGCGCCCCGGCAGGGACTTTGGGACCAAGGCTTTTCATGGAGGCAGACTTGGACAAGAGACAACGACAGCAGGATGTCATTGTGGAAGGGTAATATTGTGATAGCCAGGATTTATTGAGCACTTAGTGTATGGCAAAACTGCAAAGATCAACTTCCACAGACCTCACCAGTCTGAGGTAGGTACCGTCAGCCCCTCCTTTATAGACAAGGAAACTGAGGACAGGGAGATTAAGGAATTTGCTCAAAGTCACACAGTAGGGAAGTGGCCAAGCCAATCTTGCCCTGGACCACTAGCCCCAGGCCCATGCTCTTGACCACTGGTCACCCCTCCCTGCAGCTCCCAGAGAGCAAGGGGGTCCTGTGCTCAGTCCTGGGCCATTGGAAGAACAAAGCGTGATGAGGCTTTGAGGATTTGGATTTGTTCAGTCCAGGTGTCCCCCTGCCATGAGCCCTGCCATTAATAGCTGCTGCTTCTTATGTTCTCATGCCTGGCAAGGTGCCAAATGCCATGTATTATGTGGTCTCTGGCGGTCCCTCAGTACTGCTCCAGGTAGGCAGTCCAGGTGGAAACAGGCCTGGAGTGCCAAGGGCCAGCAGGGGTGCTGGCAGATGCTGGTTGTCTCAGATCTCAGCCTCCCTGCTCCCTGGGATGTGGTAGGCTGGGTTAGATGGAGATAACAACGATCCCCGATCCCTGGGGCTTATAGCAGCCCCTCATACCACCTCTTATGGCAGGGGACTGGGGCTCTGCTCTGGGCCGCCCTCCCTCAAGGCACCAGCCCGCCCCGCTGGAGCAGAGTCTGATTCCCATGGCCACTCTGGCCTCTGCTAATGTCTTCAGAGCCCAGCGACCCCAGGCGTAAAATGGCTAAAGGCTGCCTTTTTCTTTCTTTCAGCTGCTCAAAGTGTGGCCCCCAGCTTCTGCCCTGCTGTTGCCCTGGCTCCGCTCACAGGGAAAGGTAAGTGCACTGTCTTTCTGCCCTTCCTTGTCCTCCTCCTCCCTGCGTGTTTGTCCCTAGTTCAGCTCGACGCTTGTCCCTGCATCCTGTCTTCATGGATTATACACTTGCATGGGTAGGGCACCTGCAGGCCACTTTCCCACTCTACACATGAGGAAGCCGAGGCTCAGAAATCGCAGGAGTCCCTACAGGAATGCGGATTGGGCAGAGCCCCTGAGCCCGGCTCTCCTGTTCTCATTCTGGTTTGTGTCACCTTGTCAGCGTAGTGCTGGGGCTAGGTCAAGAGAGTGGCGTTGGTGCCAGAAGGTGGAAGAAGCCACTCTTCATTAGAGTGACTGGGGACAGTAAGGACAGCGTGTGGGGACAAAGCCCTGGGCCCATACCCAGGAGCCCAGGCTGAGGCCGCAGTTCCTCCTGCACATTGCTGGGTCCCCAGGCCATCACCACAGCCTGCTCTGAGTGGCTAGAAGGTGGCAGGAAGTGCGGGCAAGGGGGAGTGTGTTTGGGATAGGGGAGCTGCAGGGCTTCAGGCCTATGTGGCCTCCCTGTACTGCTCTCTCCTCTGCTTCCCTCTGTCAGGAAATTAAAGGTTCAGCCTGGACTACAGGCCCAGCTCAGCCAGGAGGCCACGTGGTGTTAATTCTTAGCCTATGACATGATGTCTGAGGAGCCCCGCACACCTGTTATTATGGCCCTACCAGAAGAGCTGAACGCAGCTCGTGTAGGAGGGCTTATTCCACGCCGAGGCGGCAGTTAAAGTATCAAGTGTCCTCAGCTAAGGGGCCATTGCGTCTCACAGTTCGATAGCTGATGCTGGGACAGATGGCTCTGCTCTGTGCAGCTGGGACTTCCTTCCCAAGCATCTGTGCCGAGGGTCCGCGCTGAGCACTCCACACACGTGAGCAGGTGCTGGCTTCCAGGTGTTGCCATCAGCCTGCCGTGGAGCCCTGCAGACATGTCACAACACTAAGGTCCAACAGGGGCACATGTCTGAGCCAGACTGTGGCCAAAACCAACTTTTAATTTTATCAAGGGAACATACAAACACAGTTGAAAAAGTCAAAATGTCCCAAATGACTTATGGCTCAAAGACCAACACAAAACACCCCTTCCCTGTCTCACCCTACCCACCAGCCATTCCCATGGCAGCCACGCTTTCGACTCTTCACCCTTTTCTTTTCTTACCCTGGCCTCTGTGTATCTTCATTCTCTGTGGGTCCCCTTGTCCCTCCATCTGTCAGGTTTAGAGGTGGCAGCTGTCTCTCCTAATCCCTTCACCATTTTGCCCCTTTGTCCTCAAAATACAGTGATGTCACCATGTGGGGATGGCCTAGGGCAGCGTTTCATGATCATAGCCATTGAGTGTGGTTCCCTGCAGAGCCCAAAAGCATAGTGGTAACATCCTGTGATTGTTGGTAGCCCAAGCCTGGGGATTTTCAGGTCTCCTGCCTCAGCCCCATGCTTCCTACCTGCCACATCCATGTCTGCTCATTGTCCCCTCCCTCCACCTCCCTCCTTCCCCC